>JARQWZ010001445.1:135000-338817 GCA_033150135.1 Gobio occitaniae | reverse complement strand
CCCCTGCCCCTAAACCTAACCCTCACAGGAGACTGTGCAGTTTACTTTCTGTGAAAAAAAACTCATTCTGTGTGATTTATAAGCATTTTGAAAAGTGAGGACATGGGGAACGTCCTCATATTTCACCCTCTTTTTGTAATACCTATGTCATACCCATGTCATTATACACATTTGTGTCCTGATATTTCACAAAAACATGCCCACACACACACACACACACACACACACTAATATTAAATAGAATAGAATAGTTCTACTTCTGAGGGAATGCCTCATGAAAACATGCGATGTCAGGAAATATTGGAGTGGATGGGTCAATGCCCCTTGGACCTTGAGATGCTTTCTGGCAGTACACGTACGTCGAACATGACCGACTGAAAGGGAGCTGTATAAAAGGTCAACGACAGTATAGATTCACACTGAATAGATACCATTAGCAACAGTATGGATTTATGTTATGTAAGTTAGGCCATTTTCTAATGTGGCAGCTGTAGCCTGTGTTATTGTAATTAATGTGATGTGAAACATGTATCTTGCAATGTTTGCTATTAAATGAGTGCTAAAAGGACTACATTGACAGATCACACTGTTGTGTTTCAGTGATCAAAGCAAATGTTCTCATCATATATTACAATAACCTTCATGTAGAATGAAAATGAAAGCATGATATCAGGCTGTGAAAGAATGACCAGCTGTGCTACAAGTGTGATCAGTTTGGATTTTTGTAGTAAGAGTTTTGAAAATGTACACCTAACTTGTGGAAATATAACGTCTGCCTCCTTCCCCTTCCATCCCCTGTCTGAGGTCAGGTGGGGCTCTGACAGCTTTAACATCTGCCCTGAAGCCGGACCTATGATGTTTCTGACCGTATGCTTTTTAGAGCTTAGATCGGGCCCAAAACATATCAAGCCCGACCTACCCGAGCCTGTGCACGACACATTAAATATATAGCTGTACACAACTACACTTAATTTGGGTTTGGTGCACCGAGGGATAAAAAAGTACCCCATGAGTAAAATGAAATACTCTGCTGTATCTTTAATGTTGTGAGCCTCTTTCTTCCAGAGATCCTGGACATGGTATCATGGATTCTAGCAAATACCAACAGATAAGAAAGGGGATTTAAGCAATTTTGAGCGTGGCATGGTTGTTGGTGCCAGACGGGCCGGTCTGAGTATTTCACAATCTGCTCAGTTACTGGGATTTTCACGCACAACCATTTCTAGGGTTTACAAAGAATGGTGTGAAAAGGGAAAAGCATCCAGTATGCAGCAGTCCTGTGGGCCAAAATGCCTTGTTGATGCTAGAGGTCAGAGGAGAACGGGCAAATTTACAAATGTTAAATCAGTGTATTGTTTCATGTGAATGAGTAGCTCAATGATTCTCACATCAGTTTGAAGCAAAAAACTCTATGCAAATACACCCATTAGTCAAAAGTCTTGTGGACATATATCTATTGGGTGTTTTGAGGCCTTTATTTAAAACTATTTTTTTGTTTTTTTCAAAAATCATGCATAAACATTATTCTCTCAAAAATACAAGCATGTGCATACATGTTGCTCTCATATTATGGTAGCCCAGTTTGTGCTGAATACAGGGTAATTACTCTTTTGCCATTAATGTGTTTATAAGCAACTGAAAAAAAAAACACAAATGTAAGAGCATGTCAAAACTTCTAAAGGGCCAATTCTATTGTTTAAAATACTGCTAAATAACTTCCCCAGATTACTGCTCATTTATTTCCACTTTTGTGAATTGGGGTTATAAGTCCTTGGCTCCAGATGTCAGGAAAACAGCCTGAACTAAGTACAGTGTTGAATAGTTAAAGCACAGCCGTCTGCAGCTCCGGTGTGCTGTGCTTCAGCATTTACCCAGAATGCTGTCAGAACCACAAGACTTCTTACTTTCTTTGGCTTTTGTGTAATTGGGAAGTCAAATGGATTCTGATTATTTTGAATTGTGTCTTCATAAATTAGTAGATTTTGTTTGATTATATTACATTGCAGCATTGAGCATTATAACCAATCACACACGTTTCTGTCGAGCATGATAGGGACAGGCTCCAGGAGGAGCAGAATCTCATTGAGCTCACGTTAAAATGCCCAACTTTATCAGCAGATTAAAACATGTTTCCAGCCCTGGTACAAATTGTGGTTTTGGTCTAAACGGCTAATTTTGCCCTTCATGACGACTGTGAGGGGGTTGAATTTTTTTATAACTCATTCGTTTACATTATATAAAGCATTAAAGTTCTGCATAATTAAGGGTGTGGCCACTTTGAGTGACAGGTGGATAGCCATTTATCTGCTGTCTGTTAGCCATCGCGTCACTTCAGCTCCGCCCACGTACCGCCTTTTTGCCCATTTTCTGTTATCCGGGAGTGACGCACTGCCAAGATGGCGATGGCCATCTCGTCCATACTTTACACTTCAGAACGGCTCATCAGAATCCTATGGGTGTCCATATTTTTTTACAGTCTGTGGTGCGCACATTCTCTCATAACTTTTCATAAACCACCAAAATTTGAAACTAGACTTCTGAGTAATACTGAAGATATTATTATAAATTACAGCAACCCCTCCCCCTTTACCTTTCAGATGCGGCTCATGTTTATAACAATAATCTTGGGGGGGTGGACTCATTTAAAGTAATGTAGTCGTCAGGTTTTAGCCAGGTTTCTGTCAAACACAGCACATCTAGATTATTATCTTTAATAATATCATTAACAGTAAGCGCTTTTGGGGAAAGGGATCTAATATTCAGCAACCCAAGCTTTATCAATTGTTCATCTGTATTATATCTGTTGTTTATTTGTTGGACATCAATTACATTTTTACTGTTGAATGGTTTGGATGTTTTTTTGTATTTACTAATTCGGGGAACAGATACAGTCTCTATATGATAATATCTAGGTGAAAGAGTCTCTATGTGCTGGGATTTATCTGACTCCGGTAACGTGAGACAGCTAGCAGACGGTCGGTTTAGCCAGTTTGTCTGCTTCCTGACCTGGGCCCTAGTGAGTCAAGGTTTAGCTCTAAGACTATGTGCCAAATTACTAGAGAGAAGAGCGGAACCACCCCAGGAGGGATGGAAGCCATCCTTCTTCAACAGGTCAGGTCTGCCCCAAAAACTTTTCCAATTGTCTATGAACCCTATGTTATTTTGCAGACACCACTTAGACAACCAGCCATTGAGTGATGATAGTCTGTCGAGCATGATGGCCAATCAGAGGAGTTCAGATTAGTCAATGTTGAAGCAAAGAGTTTTGTTTGTTACATTCTCTGCTCCCTTTCTGTATAGCTTATTCCGGTTAATATAATCTATTCATCATGCTGGTAAGATCACACAAAGTCTCATTTTCTAATGCATAAAAAGCGTTAAAATAATTTGTAAATGTTTGAAAGATTGTGTCACTTCATATTCTGACTACACAGATAAAACAAAGACATTTTATGTATCTATTAATCGACAAATCATTATTAGCCTACAATATCAATATCAAGTCTGACAATGAGTTTTTGAGTAACATTAAACCGTCTGTGTAAATAAACAGTTAAGCTATTTCAGATGCAGCTTCTGTGATAAAATGTTATTGATAGCAGTCTAGTATCCTGATTGATTTAACCTGTTAAGCTGCACCCCCACTTTGGGGCTCACAGCTGAAAACGACCTACCTGAATTAAAACAATTATAGCTCCTGAGAACAGTGTGCTACAGGCACAATTAAGGTATCTTTGGAAAGAAGACACTTGGGACTCTAATAAAAAGCAATCAGAGTTGATATTTCTCAAACAGATAAAAAATTATAATAGTTGAAATGCCTCAAAAATTATTTGCACTACACAGAATGTTGTATTATTTCATGTAAAAATATATGAAAATAGACCTGGAGGAATCCAGTTCAGTTATGGATTGAAAGCCACACGACTTATCAGTTTATAGTTCAAGTTTGAGGAAGATATAATGAAAAATGTGGTTCCTGCAAGCTTTTTTCCAAGACTATGTCTGTTCCATTTCTCCCTCCGCCTGCTTGAGGCACATCCCCAGAAATGACATCTCCCAACTAAAACAATTGCAGTTGCTGAACAATTTGCACTACATGCACAATTAAGACATCTTTAAAAAGAAGACACTTTAGAGTTTATTACCCAAACATTAAAGTAGAAAAAAACTTAGAAAGACAAACAGTTATAGAAGTTGAAGTGTCTTGAAGATGATTTGTGCTACAATGAACACTTTATTATTTGATGTAAAAATATATGAAAATAAGCCTGGAGGAATCCAGTTAGTTAATGAATTGAAAGGCACAAGTCTCATCAGTTTATATTTAAAATTTGACGAAGATATCATGAAAAATGGGGTTCCTGCATGCTTTTTTCTAAGAATATGTCCAGGTGCCAAGAAACCTACAGGAGACTTGATAACCTAATGTTATGAAGTGTACTGCAAGCTGTTTTAGCCATCATATATGATGCTTGAATGCTTTTTCAACTATAAAATAATAGGCAGAACCATAAGACTTTGTATTAGTGATTTATTTGTACAACAGAACTTATAAAAATATAATAAAAATGAAATATTAATAAAAAAGAGCTAAACTTCTTTGCAACTGAAAATACAACAAGTAATATAAGTATAATAACTATAAATATAACTAGTAATATAAATAACAATATAAATATATAGCTATAAAAACACACACAATTTGCAAATGTAAAAAAAAAACATTTACTGGCCTTTTACTGGCCGATTCAGGTCTACAACAGCAAGTGCAGATCTTGAAGAATCTGAAAGCGTTCTTCTCTTTTCTGCTGGTTGGCTGGTGCTTAGATGCCATAGCTCATCTGAAGACTCAACCTGATGCCTGTAGAATGGCAAGGAAAGGAATGAGAATTAGCACTGCATGTATTATTTCTGTATAGTTTGCCCATTCAATCAACAATCACACTGTCATCATTCACTCTAATTACAGGCCATCCCATGAACAATGAAACTGATGGGCAGTCGGTTAGACAGCATTCATATTGACGGACACCTATACATTCTCACACAGCCCAAGCATCAATCTAACGGCCGGCTATACAGTGAGCATTCATATTGACGGCGGCCCATACATTCGCACACAGTCCTACAATCAATCTAATGGCCGGTGATACAGTGAGCATTCAACAATCACACAGATGGTCGGCCGTCCAGAACTTTTCTTTTTTCGTAAATTTGTTTTTTGTAGCACAGGGGAAAAAAATGCATTTTATATATTATATATATATATTTTCATTTTTTCTGTGTGTGCTAGAAAAAAATGCTAAATATCAGTATATGTATAATCTATACAGTTATATTGTAATTTTTCTAGCACACAGGAAAAACATAAAATAAATACAGTCTCAATATATATATATATATATATATATATATATATATATATATATATATATATATATATATATATATATATATATATATATATATATATATAAACAATTACATGTGTTATATATATATGTTTTATTTACACACACATGGGGAAAAATTATATATACTTTTTCCCCATGTGTGCTAGGAAAAATGCAAAATATCAGCATATGTATAATGCATACTGGTATATTGCATTTTTTCTAGCACACAGAAACAATAAAATAAATACATTCTCACACACATTCTCAATATACATAAACAACTACACATAGCAACTCACCGGTATGTTATTGGATCAACTTCTCTGTCAACAAGCACCGCCATCGCGGTCTTGACTCTCCTCAATGGTTTTCCACATCGCTGCTTCGAGTGAGCTCAAATAAAGCATCTTCAGCACAATAAAAACTTCTTTTGACGATCCATTGGATAATACATTCCGTCCAGTTAGTAAGATTAGCAAACAGTTACTACAAAGAGACCGTCTGTACTAGCCCGTTAGCTCGTAGCTGTCAGATGGGGGTGTGTCAGACTCGCAGCATCTCGTGGGGAGATAGCGCCACATTGGCACATTCAAATGAATAAATATTCACGCCCATGTGACAAATATACACATGCAAGGTCTCGTTGGAATCGTGTGCTCATTGGCTACATTTTCTGTCAGTCATGACGATTCAATGCTTTTATTGGCTCCAGATAAACAGACATTATCATTGGATGAGCACGTCATGACATCAGCTAAAACGGGTGATATGGTTGGATATTTTTGACTATATCGCGGCTATCTTTGCATGTTTTTGAGTGGGGTTAGTTGTATTTTGTTCGTAACATTCTAAGCTATAAACCCATGCCACTTTATGCTACCGGGAGACTGTTTCTGGTGCATTATTTTATTGCATAACAGTCTAGTATGATACTTCGCTCCGCAGAAATGCGATGTAAACAAAGGATTAACCATCAATATTACACCGTTATTGTTTCGTTGGATTAAAATGCTCTATGGGATGTTATTCAGTGGACCCTCACCTTTCCATTCATTCTGGAATTTTTATCAGTGGATGCGTGTGTGGCTCGTAATTAGGACACTAAAGGTATGTGCTCTGTTTTTATTTATGCTTGATTTAATGTGTATTGCTTACATTCATGCAAAAATACAGCCGTTATAAGCTTTTCATTGAAAAACAGTGGTCTGTCCTCGATGCTTGAGGTTTAGACCTTTAGAATTATATATAGTTTGTCAAGATTAATGATGTTTTTTTACGTTAAATCTATTAACAAACATTACACTCGTGCTAAAAATAGCGCTTCAACCCGTGCACGCGCTCATGAAGCTTAAGGAGTTAAGTAATTGGTTAAATGTAAGTGTTTGGTAATCATTAAAAATTGCACTTATAAATAAATAAAATGCTCTTGGAAATTGTTACATGTCTGTCTTGTCCTATCCTAGCCATGTGCTTGTTATTGTCTTGTTTGGTCTTACGTCATGTCTCTAGTCTATGTCAACCCCGCCCATCTTGTTATCTGATTATTGGTTGATTTGCCCCGCCTGTTCTCCCTTGTTTCCTGCCTGATTTGTCACCCTTTATTATTCTCATTGTGTGTTCAGTCCTGTGCGGGTACGTCATCTTTGGTATGTCAATGTTACTTGTTGTAGGTGCTTGTTCCTGATTTGATGGGGGGGTTTTTTGTGTTTATTATTATTTTTCGTAAATAAAAACTTTTTTCATCCTGCATTTTGAGTCCTCGCCCCTAATCTGCATGCCGTCCGTAACAATCAATTGCAAGGAGCCCCTTAATGGAAAAGTTAATTCCTGACCCTGGCATGGGGGAACGTCTGGCATTTGCAGTTTGTATTGGTGTAAATTGCAGAAATAAAAAAACTAAATTCAAATAGGGATGTTATCTTGTTAATGATTGATTGGTTTCCCATGAGATAAATGGTAAATACTAGGAGGCACAGTGTTTTAAAATCTTCTTAGTTACCCCATTTTGTATTCCAAAAGTTTGTCTTGACCTTGTAAAGTTACGGTCAGTGTCACTGGACACTTTTATTCACTTATTTATCATTTTTGCCTCCCACTGATGTCCCTCCCACCCTAGGTTCCCACTTGGGCGGTTTTAAAAAATCACAACGGTAGTTTTTTACTTGATTTAAAGCATTACCAACAGGGAACCTGAAAAATGTCCCCTCTTGGCTCGGCGGTCCCCTGTTGGTGAATGTGTCACGACACCAAGGTCCCCTGTTAGATAAGTAGACAAGAACACACACACTGATCTTACTGGGGATTTATTACACACACATGTTATTTCATTTACAGAAGTTAATCTGTAGTATTAATGTCATGAAGAGACTCTATAACACTCAGTCACTGATTTATCATGAGCTCAAAGCATTATGGGTAGAATCTCACATCAGTCTATCATGATTCATCAAATCAGTTTCGCTGATGCACGATGCATAAACCCAAACCCAGGATAGAGCGGCTCAGTGAAAGTGGTCTGGTCTCTGCGGATGTCATTTAATCATTTTGTCTCCATTGACGCTGTAGAAGGACAGAGTTCCTGCACTGGGATCCACATACACTCCTACTCTATTAGTTTCCCCTATAGGGGTAACATACTGCTTATTATTGTGCCAGTATGAGTAACTGTGTTTTAAGCAGAGCAAACTCCAGGACTTATCATTTTTTCCAAACCGACAATCATCACTCCATGTCTTCCTGCAGATGCTCTTATATGACACTGATATACCCACACCTTCACCATGCGTCTCAACCTCCCAGTAAGAGCGTCCACGCACACTCTCTCTACACAACACCTGATAAAGATGCCTAAATCTGTCAGGATGATCAGGATACGGCTGAGCTGTGAAAGTGACAGTAATCTCTCTGTTGTCCTCAGACAGTTTGAGGTCTTCATACGCTGTGTTGTTATCCAGAGTCAGCCAAAGTGAATCTGACGGAGAGAAAACACATCAGAATGAGTTTTCGTTATTGTAGCGGAACTCTTCATGTTCAGTTTAATCATCATTCACATGATCAACTCTAAAACTCTCCTGTCATGTTTTCTTTCCTCTTCTCCAGGAGGAACATGAACACACTCATGAGTTTCTCTGCTTGTGTTCTCAGTCACTTACATTGTAGGAAGTCGTCTCTGGTCACGGGATCAGGGACTGTGGAAATCAACAGACATGAAGAGTGTGATTATCATGACAAGAGGAAATGATCCCTGCATCCATTGTGATCAGTTCATGTCTACAGAAGCCAAATCAAATATGGTGATTGGGAAAATAAAGGTAGAAAGTTCAAAGAAGCTGGGAAAGAGAAATGTTGGTGGATGTAAAGGAGTAATCACATGAGGGCCAATAAATGTTGGAATGAAGAGAGATGTCAAAGGAGGGGTAATAATAGATGCTCAAAGATTGAAAACAACCAGTGTTGGGCAAGTTACTGAAAATTAGTAATTAGTTACAGTTACTTCTTTTAAAAGTAATTGCATTACTTTACCAATTAGTGAATATCAAAAGTTACTAGGGAAAGAAACTTTTATGTCTGCTTTTTAAATGTAAATATGAACAGTACTGACCAGTCAAACATAATAAACATAATTTATAGACCTATTTATTGTAATCAACAGGGCAAAAGGCCTTCAAATCAAGCAGTAGTGCAGTGTTTAGTGTCCAGCGTTCCCTCGGCGAGAGTTAGGGCCTTTTTACACCTGCTCACTTCATTCGTTTTCTCTGACCAGATATCTACCCGAATGTGAAAAGACCAGACCAGTAAATGCATTCTGAGATTTTTTCGCGATTTAAATCCGATCACTCAAACAACCAATTCGGAAGGTGCAACACGCGTCACGCGAAGGAGTAAAGCAAGCCAACACGCAACCTGCTGCCAGTGAAGCTGAAAGTAAGTCTTATATGCTCAAAAACACAATCATCTTCATTAAAACTAATGAGACTAAATGATCTTAGCAGTGCTTAGTTCGCTCTCTCGTATCTTTTAACTGATACATAAAATACCAGCTCATATCTTTTGCTTTCGTTGACATGAACTCCGTTAAATGTCCATATAGCGAGAGAATTGAAGATTGGATTATATTTGTTTTGCGGAGAGTTGTAAGGCAAGACAACCTGCAGGTTTTTATTTTTTTAGATTGTGCAGCCCGTTTCGTTTGCGAGCGCCTACGCCTATGCCTAACCTCAACTTGTAAAAAAAAATGCCTTTTTACTGTGGTGGTGGTGGTGGGGATAGTAGTTTAAACTAACATTGTGATGCTTGAAGTGTTTGATATCTATAGATTTTATTATAGGTAAGATGAGTCAAGTGTTGATTTGAGAGGCTAAAGCATTGGGTTAACTCACTGTCGGCTGTTTGGTCGTCACTTTCAAAAACAAAAACTTTACTTTAACAAACAAAAAATGCTCCAAACATTTTTCTAAATTAACTATATAAAGAAATGAAACGAAATATAAATACTTTGACATTAAAAACAAAACTGAACTACTTTAATGGCAGCAACAATGTGTAATAGGGAGGACAAGAAAGAAAGAAAGAAAGAAAGAAAGAAAGAAAGAAAGAAAGAAAAGCACAGGACAGGCTAGGGCCTAGATCTGAGCTTCTTGTCTGCAAGCGTTCATTTTTCAAAAAAGAGAGTAACGGGTAACTCATTTACATTTATGCATTTGGCAGACGCTTTTATCCAAAGCGACTTACAGTGCCCTTATTACAGGGACAATCCCCCTGGAGCAACATGGAGTAAAGTGCCTTGCTCAAGCACACACTGGTGGTGACTGCTGGGATCAAACCAGCAACCTTCTGCGTATCAGTTCCATGGTTTAACCCACTGGACCACCATCTCACAATTAAATTTTGGTAATTGTAATTACGTTACTTGATTAAAAAAATGTTTAGTTACTTCTGCGTTACCGCTAAAAATAGTGGAATTACAGTAACGCGTTACTCCCAACACTGAAAACAACATTGATTGAAATTGAAGGAAAAGATTTGCCAAAGAAGGTTTTCCTAGGTTTTTTTAGCTACCCAGTGAGAATGTATGTACCTAAACCTTTGAGGTGTTTTAACTGTCAAAGATTTGGTCATACAGCAACAATTTGTAAAGAGCAGAGAAGATGTGCGAGGTGTGGCGGAGACCATGAGTATGGAAAGTGTGGTGCAGGAGTACAACCAAAACGTTGCAACTGTGGAGGAGATCATAATATGGCATATGGGGGATGTGAGGTGATGAAAAGAGAGAATAATATCCACAAAATAAAAGTTGAAAGCCTATGCAGAAGCTGCAAGGGTTGCAAAAGAGCAGAACAGTAGTGCGACTGTGCATGAAGAAATGAAGGATGACAGTATTTATGCTGATAAAAAGGACTTTGTAACATTCATAGCAGGGGTAATTAATAGTACAGCTGAAGTAAAATCAAAAAATGCTAAAAATACAGCTGGTAGTGAAAGCAGCAGTGGATCACCTAGGGTTGGTCGGACTGACATGGGAAGAAGTGAGGGAGAACCTCAGGAAAAAAAGGTTATGGAATGGTTCATTATTATTATGGTACTTCTCTGCAATGGAAAGCAAGGAGCCTAATGGCAAATGGACAGGAATTTAAACATGTTATTAACAAATTGGCTGTGAAACCTGATATAATTTGTATCCAGGAAACTTGTTTGAATTCCAATCTAGGGTTTTTTTAATCTGACATTTTTAGTTTTGTCACGATCGGGCTAGCGGTTTCGCATATAGCAGCTTTTAAAGCGCTAAATTACAACACTGCACAAACCATAGCCCAAAACCGAAACTTTTCAGGCTCTTTCAGGGCATCGTGTTGTTGACCCATAAAAATCTGTTCATGTGTTCATAAATTACAGCATTTTAGCACATAATTCAAAATGTAGTGAGGAAAATAAGTATTTGAACACCCTGCTATTTTGCAAGTTCTCCCACTTAGAAATAATGGAGGGTCTGAAATTGTCATCGTAGGTGCATGTCCACTGTGAGAGACATAATCTAAAAAACAAAATCCAGAAATCACAATGTATGATTTTTTAACTATTTATTTGTATGATACAGCTGCAAATAAGTATTTGAACACCTGAGAAAATCAATGTTAATATTTGGTACAGTAGCCTTTGTTTGCAGTTACAGAGGTCAAACTTTTCCTGTAGTTTTTCACCAGGTTTGCACTGCAGGAGGGATTTTGGCCCACTCCTCCACACAGATCTTCTCTAGATCAGTCAGGTTTCTGGCCTGTCGCTGAGAAACACAGAGTTTGAGCTCCTCCAAAGATTCTCTATTGGGTTTAGGTCTAGAGACCGCCAGAACCTTGATATGCTTCTTACAGAGCCACTCCTTGGTTATCCTGGCTGTGTGCTTCGGGTCATTGTCATGTTGGAAGACCCAGCCCCGGTCATCCTCTCCTTAATACAGTGCAGTCGCCCTGTCCCATGTGCAGAAAAACACCCCCAAAGCATGATGCTACCCCCCCCCCCCCCCATGCTTCACAGTAGGGATGGTGTTCTTGGGATGGTACTCATCATTCTTCTTCCTCCAAACACGTTTAGTGGAATTATGACCAAAAAGTTCTATTTTGGTCTCATCTGACCACATGACTTTCTCCCATGACTCCTCTGGATCATCCAAATGGTCATTGGCAAACTTAAGATGGTGTGCCTTGACATGTGCTGGTTTAAGCAGGGGAACCTTCCGTGCCATGCATGATTTCAAACCATGAAGTCTTAGTGTAGTACCAACAGTAACCTTGGAAACGGTGGTCCCAGCTCTTTTCAGGTCATTGACCAGCTCCTCCCGTGTAGTTCTGGGCTGATTTCTCCCCTTTCTTAGGATCATTGAGACCCCCACGAGGTGAGATCTTGCATGGAGCCCCAGTCCGAGGGAGATTGACAGTCATGTTTAGCTTCTTCCATTTTCTAATGATTGCTCCAACAGTGGACCTTTTTTCACCAAGCTGCTTGGCAATTTCCCCGTAGCCCTTTCCAGCCTTGTGGAGGTGTACAATTTTGTCTCTAGTGTCTTTGGACAGCTCTTTGGTCTTGGCCATGTTAGTAGTTGGATTCTTACTGATTGTATGGGGTGGACAGGTGTCTTTATGCAGCTAATGACCTCAAACAGGTGCATCTAATTTAGGATAATAAATGGAGTGGAGGTGGACATTTTAAAGGCAGACTAACAGGTCTTTGAGGGTCAGAATTCCAGCTGATAGACAGGTGTTCAAATACTTATTTGCAGCTGTATCATACAAATAAATAGTTAAAAAATCATACATTGTGATATTCTGGATTTTTTATTTTTAGATTATGTCTCTCACAGTGGACATGCACCTACGATGACAATTTCAGACCCTCCATGATTTCTAAGTAGGAGAACTTGCAAAATAGCAGGGTGTTCAAATACTTATTTTCCTCAATGTATATAGTTTACATTTATTGTCAATTTGGAAACGCTTTACAACCTGTTACATTAATATTGTGACCTATAATTATTATTAGCCACACCTGTTAGGAAATATGGTTGTCAATACAAACATTGAGTGAGTGAAGCAAATTATTGTTATTTTTTAAAGATAAAGATTAATGCAAAGAAATGTTCATATGGCACAGTAGTACAGTAGCCTACATCTGACATCATATACATAATATACTCTGTGTCTTGACACTCACCTGAAGACGGTATGGGTGACTGGCTTCACTCACTCCCACTTTATCCACTATCCTGTAGCGGATCATGTACTGCTTTCCCAACTCCAATCCAGTCAGAGTAAAGTCTTCATCAGGTGTGTTTATGACATGCCACTGTTCCTCGTTCAGCTGCTGGTACTCCACTCTATACCGCACAGTTTTTCCAGTCGGTGACTTCTGCAGTTTCAGGGACACACTGCGCTCCAGGACCTTCTTCACTTCTGGAGGGGGAGGCTTTGACACGGGCTGGAACGGAGCGTCTGTCAGCTTCCCTTTTTCATACAGACGGATGGAGGAGCCTGGACTGGATGAATCAGGGATGGCTGACATAACGAATCTGTATCTCTTTTCATCTTTATTAGCCTCTGAAAAACTTCTGAAAAGAGATAAGGTCTCTCTCATCTTTGAGATGACCGCAGTATCATTGAACCACTTTCTGTCAGATGCCATAGAAACCATGCTTTGTTTCCCATCTAGCTCTTTAAACTTGTCAGATTCCAGAAACTCCTTCAGGGCTGAAAGATACGGGTCTTCATACTTCAGAGATGTGAAGGTCAAGCACACCACAACATCAATATTAGGATCACGGAGGATGGAGTTGAGACGATCTGAGTCTTGAATTGGGATTCCCTCCAGCATCTTGGTGTGAGAACTCAAGAGGTTAAGTTCAGACTTTTCACCATCTAACCACTGGTTAAGCTTGTCAGCTTTAAAAGGGGAGCTGATGTGGATCTTCAGGACGTCTTCCAGTGACTTCTCCTCCATCTCTCCTCCTCGTATAGCAGGCAAGACCCTAGCCACTGCTTTCAGGAGCACTGTCTTGTAAATGCTAAATGAGCTCTGAAATGAATGCAGCCTCTCTTTGATATCATTGAAAGCATTCACCAGTGTTTTTCACCAGTGAGGAGAAGATGAGATGGAGTTTTTCGCCCTGCCCTACCTTATTGCTTATAAAACGTAAACTTTAAAAAAAAAATTTTTTAAATGACTGATGGTTTGGCTAGATAAGACCCTTATTCATCGTCTGGTATTGTTTAAAGCCCTTTGAAGCTGCACTGAAACTGTCATTTGACCCGTTTGACCCATTGAAGTACATTATATGGAGAACAATCCTGGGCTTTTGGATTTTGACTTGAAATACTTTATCGCATTTTGGGTTGAAGAATGAATTAGATATCAAACCATTTTTGTAGAATTGAGCATATTTCTTCATCTGTTCTCAGTGCCTTTGTGTAATTGTAGATTAATTTTGTCATTTATCTGGGACTTTATTGTATTTTCACGAGTTTTTTTTTTTTCAAATTATGATTTTATTTTATTTTTTCTAATTATTAATATTATCTTTCTTTCCGTTTTTATATGATAAATTTTTTTCTTTTTTCTTTTTATTTATTTTCAAATTATCATTATTTAATTTATTTATTTCCTTTCTTTTTAAAAATGTATTTTATTTATTTATTATTTCTTAAAATTATTATTTTATATTTATTTATTTCTCTTTTATATATTATTATTACTATTGTATTTATTTATTGTATTTTGTTTTCTTTTCCTTTCTCTTTTTATTTTTTTATTATTATTTATTTTTCAAATTATTTTTATTATTATTATTATTAATAATACTTTTTTCTCTTTCTGTTTTTATATTATATATGTTTCTTCTTCTTCTTCTTCTTCTTCTTCTTATTATTATTATTATTATCTTTTTCTTTCTTTCTTTATTTATTTTCCTTTCTCCTTTTTTTATTTATTTTTAATTATTATTTTATTTATTTTTTGAAATGTATATTATTATTAATATTATTTTATTTATTTATTTTCTTATTTTTCTTTCCCTTTTTATTTATTTTATTTGTTTATTTAAATTATTATATATATATAATTATTATATAAAATTTATATTATATATACATTTTTCTTTTTTCAAATTATTATTATTATTGTATTATTATTCTTATTTTCTTTCTTTTTTATTTACTTATTTTTTCAAATCTTTTTTATATTATATATTTTTAATTTTTTCATATTATTATTATTATTGTTTAATTTATGTATTGTGTATATTTTCTTATTCCTTTTTCTTTTATGTATTATTTTCTTTCTTTATTTTCTTTGGCCAGAAATGTTAGCGTATACAGCTAAACGGGCTCTAAGTTCGTGCCTGACCAAGACCTGTTGGTCGAAGCGTTGCATTGGAGCAGTTCAATCAGTGTGCGGACATCACATTTGTTTTTTGCTTCAATAACATTACGTTTGCCACAAACCAAGTCAAAACCCAAATGTACAGGTCAAATATATAGTCAGCTTGTTCCCATGATTCCACAATTGTTTGATTAACATTGAGACAGACAGTCTGCATATTCAGACCCGCTGTAACGCTCAGATATAATGCTACACATCAGATATGTGTCTCTCCCAAAGGTTTAGGAAGGTTTACCTCTCAGAAAACACACAAATACAGAGACTTGAATTACTATCTGGAGCATTGGGATTTAGGGTTTCATGAATTCATTTTGTGAAAACCTCAAATTCAACCAAAATGGACATTTTCCCACTTGTTTAGCCAGTAGCTCATACTTAGCATTACATCTCATTCTGCCAGCACAGGTCACACACACACACACACACACACACACACACACACACACACACACACACACACACACACACACACACACACACACACACACTAATATTAAATATAATATAATAGTTAAATTTAACCTTGCACATTCTAGTCTCTCCAGGTTCTTCACTTCTTACATCTATCCTCTGAAAAACGTAAAAAAAGCTTTGCTCAACCTTCACTCCAACACAATAACACTGGCACTGAACCTAAAGTCACATCTTACCTGGAGTCTCTGTTCTTGATATGGTGAGTCTGAAGCGGATCAGAAATCTGTCGTGATGTTTATAGTCCTGCTTCTGAGGGAATGCCTCATGAAAACATGCGATGTCAGGAAATATTGGAGTGGATGGGTCAATGCCCCTTGGACCTTGAGATGCTTTCTGGCAGTACACGTACGTCGAACATGACCGACTGAAAGGGAGCTGTATAAAAGGTCAACGCCAGTATAGATTCACACTGAATAGATACCATTAGCAACAGTATGGATTTATGTTATGTAAGTTAGGCAATTTTCTAATGTGGCAGCTGTAGCCTGTGTTACTGTAATTAATGTGATTTGAAACATGTATCTTGCATTGTTTGCTATTAAATGAGTGCTAAAAGGACTACATTGACAGATCACACTGTTGTGTTTCAGTGATCAAAGCAAATGTTCTCAATTATATATTACAATAACCTTCATGTAGAATGAAAATATGTACAACTAAAATGAAAGCATGAGATCAGGCTGTGAAAGAATGACCAGCTGTGTTACAAGTGTGATCAGTTTGGATTTTTGTAGTAAGAGTTTTAAAAATGTACACCTAACTTGTATATGTTTAAATATAACGTCTGCCTCCTTCCCTTCCATCCCCTGTCTGAGGTCAGGTGGGGCTCTGACAGCTTTAACATCTGCCCTGAAGCCGGACCTATGATGTTTCTGACCGTATGCTTTTTAGAGCTTAGATCGGGCCCAAAACATATCAAGCCTGACCCTACCCTAGCCTGTGCACGACACATTAACTATATACAACACACACAACCTTGAGGCGGATGGGCTACAACAGCAGAAGACCCCACCGGGTACCACTCATCTCCACTACAAATAGGAAAAAGAGGCTACAATTTGCACCAGCTCACCAAAATTGGACAGTTGAAGACTGGAAAAATGTTGCCTGGTCTGATGAGTCTGGATTTCTGTTGAGACATTCAGATGGTAGAGTCAGAATTTGGCGTAAACAGAACGAGAACATGGATCCATCATGCCTTGTTTCCACTGTGCAGGCTGGTGGTGGTGGTGTAATGGTCTGGGGGATGTTTTCTTGGCACACTTTAGGCCCCTTAGTGCCAATTGGGCATGGTTTAAATGCCACGGCCTACCTGAGCATTGTTTCTGACCATGTCCATCCCTTTATGACCACCATGTGCCCATCCTCTGATGGCTACTTCCAGCAGGATAATGCCCCATGTCACAAAGCTCCAATCATTTCAAATTGGTTTCTTGAACATGACAATGAGTTCACTGGACTAAAATGGCCCCCACAGTCCCCAGATCTCAACCCAATAGAGCATCTTTGGGATGTGGTGGAACGGGAGCTTCGTGCCCTGGATGTGCATTTAGGGGCAGTCATGGCCTAGTGGTTAGGGAGTTAAACTGGTAACCCAAAGGTTGCTGGTTCGATTCCAGAACCGGTGGGAAATGACTGAGGTGCCCTTGAGCAAGGCACCTAACCCCTAATCGCTCCCCGGGCGCCACACAAGGCTGCCCGCTGCTCTGGGTGTTTGTATACACATTTGCAGTGTGTGTGTGTGTTAACTACTCACTACTCTGCTCCTAATGTGTGTGCATTAACTGGATGGGTTAAATGCAGAGGTCAAATTCCAAGTATGGGTCACCATACTTGGCCGTCACTTGTCACATCCCACAAATCTCCATCAACTGCAAGATGCTATCCTATCAATATGGGCCAACATTTCTAAAGAATGCTTTCAGCACCTTGTTGAATCAATGCCACGTAGAATTAAGGCAGTTCTGAAGGCCAAAGGGGGTCAAACACAGTATTAGTGTGCTGTTCCTAATAATCCTTTAGGTGAGTGTATGTAATTTTAGTGAAACTGGTGCTTTGCCGTGCCAAGAGACATTTCCAAACATTTCACCTGCTTATACTTCAGCTTTTGCCGCAGAGATGTTTTATGTCCGATAAATGTGTTGTATTTATGATAATCCGCATATTCCTGTGTATGGTTCATCCTCTATCTCCTCTGTGGCCGAGGTTGTTGAAGGACCAGAGTTGAAGAACCCAGAACACAGTCATGAACTATTTGCACTGAGCCTCGTGACATTATTGTGATGCTGCTCAAAGACATTGAGGGACCAGAGACTTCCATGTTTCAATGAGCCATGTGTATAAAGGTGGCACTGTACAAATGTGAAGGCAAGCTCACCCCAAAAATCCCATATCCCAAATCCCATATTCAAATACTCATACAAATATTTCCTTTATAGATTTGCTCATTCTGTCATTAAATTCCTGTTCAGAGAAACCATGAGTATTACTGTATTCATTTTCAAGTCATTTTACTGTATAGTTTTTGAGAAATGTAAAGGCAAACTCAGCCCAAAATTCAAAGTGCATTCAATCACTTGCACCATGTCCCATATTCAAACATTCAACAAATCTTCCCTTTGTAGGTTTGCTCATTCTGTCATTATATTACCATTTTAACCCTGACTATTACTGTATACTCACGGGCAATTTTACTGTATATTTTTGAGAGAAAAAATAAAGGCAAAATCAAAAGTGCATTCTTACACCGTATTTATTAATTGAAAAAATCAAATAATTTGCACAATGTTGCATGGTTATAAAGTCTTGATTTCCTTTTTGTACGAACCTAAATAAATAGGGATCTGGCTTTCATTCATAAAAAACACAAATAAAACGAGAGAAAAACTAAAATAAATCAAATGCAAGGTTAAAATACAGAAGTGACACGTTTAAATTAACTTCAAATAATTTAAAATACAAAAATAAAATAAAAATAATAAAGCTTTCTTCTTATTTCACTCTTTTTTTGTTCCACCACGTTGGGGTTTCATCAGTGGCATTTTAAACATTGCCAGACCTCATCATTTCCAATTACACTTCTTGGAATATCTACACATGTAGGATGATCCCACATTAGACATTTGGAGCACTGGACCATGAGCTCATTGTAATGAGCTGTTCTGCAAACACAGTAAACTGGTACTGCAGTTTTGGTCATGTTTGCCTCAGCTTCACTCTCTCGAGTCTTCATGCCAAGTGTGATGCTGTTTTTTGTTAATGAGGCATACAGCTGTGCTTTATGCAGCCCTTAGCCTGCCTTCGTTAAATATGCACAGCTCTGGTGGATGACCCTTGCAAAGAGCATATGCAAATCCACACCCCCACCAGAAGCCTTCGCTCAGCAAAGGAACGACGGCTTGTGGTCCCTTCACAGAGGGGGAAAAAATCCCTTTCCAGAACATTCTCATTCAACGTTCCCAGCTGGTGGAACGATACTCCCAACGGCATCCGAAACGCAGAATCATTGACATCATTCATGACCTATCGCTTCATGTACCCCCAAGTTGTAAGTCGCTTTGGATAAAAGCGTCTGCTAAATGCATAAATGTAAATGCAAATCCTATCGAAAACAAGCCACGATTGCTCAGATTCGATTGCTGCTGCAAGATCAACATGGTCTGACTGTGGCCTTACCAGCCAGTACAGTGTGTGCAGGGTTTTTGGGTCCAGAGGGGCACTTTTACTGTCATACACAGAGAGCTGATTTTCATTGCCAAATAAATGACCAACTGTGATCCAGTGGTTTTGCTGAATGTGCAATATCTGTACAAACTTTTTTTGAGGAGTTCCCACAATCCCTCCATTAGAAATAGCACTAAATGGCAGAAGTGACCCATCAATATCCATGTTTGCCATGATGTAGCTGGCCAGGTCAATGAAATCACAGGTCAACCAGTAATCCTGGTGAAGGATCTGTTGCAGCATGGTTATTTTTGGTGGCCTGGATAGTCTTTTAGGAGGATTTATCTCTGATGGACTTGAGTCGTTCCAGATTGGCCCCTCGATTTTTGATCTTCTTCTCCTGATATGTTGCGCTGGATTAGATCTTGCACAGACCCTTCACTAGTGGAGAAACATAAACTCCTTTACGCTGCTGACTCTTCTGGAAGAGATGGTATATGCACATACATTTTTTTTTAATGAAATGTATACTCCAGCACCTTGGGTTTATAATTAAGGGACATTAAATTGACAATGTTTTTGTTAAAGGTACAAATACAAAATAAATATTTCCTTACTTTCTTTCTTGATCTTATGGTGTCTTCATATTCACGGAGCTGTGCAGCATGCATCCTTTGATATATCTGCACAAAGTCATCCAGTCATGTGAGTCTCCTTCTCTGGAACATCCTTTTTTTGAGGTCCTATTGACTTTTTTCCATAATTCCCTGTGTTCGATTGTCCTGCGTAAAGTTCTGAATCATTGAAAGACATTAATGCACAAATTTGCTACTAAAATGAAAAGGTTTTTACCTGTTTATTGGACTGAGTCAGTTTGAAAAGCTTGCAAGAAGTACGTGACAGATGCTGTTGTGTGGTCACAAGTAAGGTAGGTTGCAACTGGAAGAGGAGATGCTCCCTTAGAAGGGTTACGCACAACTAATTCATAAACATAGTATGGTGGACCTGTGGAGTTTCCTTTTTGAATTATACTTCCAGTTGCATCCAGATAGACAATGTCCTCCTTGCACCTTTTGCAAAAAACTGACAGCGGTTTCTTTGACCACAGCATTATGCCTTTTGGGTGCATCAAGACCCCCTGCAGAACTTCATTGTCTGATCCCTTCTTTTCATTAATAAGCATTTGGAGTTAATTTGGATGAGCTCTTTTCAGTTGTCTTTGGGTCCATGCAATGTTTTTCAGAACCTCTTTTGTTGGCGCTTCCTCTCTGCACCCGGACTGCATCACCATCTCTGGGAGTTTTTGCATGGAATCCAAATAGATGCTTCTGGGTAGTTTGGTTACCAGAGTTTCTTCCAACGAGGAGCGTGAATCTGCACGCACTGGCCTTGTTTTCAGTTCAGTGGTACTGTGGCACACATCTCCTCCTGTGAATAGCACAGCTGCCTTCAGGGTGACTTCCACAGTAACATTAATAGGGCAATCTTCAAACCGGCCGGCAGTAGCCATTACACTTGAATAGGGTTGTATTTTTTAGTGAGTGCATGGTTTTCACACTGTGGCGTTTGAAACCAAAACTGCAGTATGGGTGAATTGACCTTATTCCCCTGGCAATCACATTTGTCCACTGTAATCCTTTCCTTTTTGATGCTTCCTCAGGTCTTGCCATTCTTTTTTGCCAATAAAAAAAAGCATGGCTCTTGTGGCAAACTACATCTAAAGAATGCATCTTCTGCTTCACTGCTATCTGTAGAAAGGCAAGTTGATTCAGCCAAGTCGGATTCCTTGTCATTATCCTGAAACACAAAAAAAAAAACAATTACAATGATATTTTTGATTGAAATAGATATGCAGACTTTTAGTATTAAACAAATGAATTTTTTTTTTTTTTTAATTACATTTATTTTCTCTTTAATAATGAAGCTAATTTCACATTTCTCAAAGAGACCACACCTTTTGAGGCAAAGTTTTTAAATGACATCAAATAGTGCTATTTCTTGAGGGGTTTTTTTTCTGACTGTTGTTTACCCTTTGAATATTTTTTTGTAAATTGTCAAGTAATCTCTCTTCTTGCATTTCCAAACTATTTTCTGGATGTGATAGCATATTGAAAAGGTTAAAAAAGGGCCTTTCTTTTATATTCAGCCAGTATGGCTTTCCTTAAATATATTACTGAAGCAGAAATCAAACTGTTTTGTAAAAATGTATATGTAATTTTACCTTTTCACCTGAAGATTCGGATTCTTTTTCAGCACAAGGACTGTCTTTCTTTAAATCTGCTGTCAAAATCTCCCAGGAGCCCCGAAAATAGACATTATCAGCAACATAAAGTAAACCCTTAATAATAATCAAATGGAATTCGAAAGCCTTTTTTTCCCTTTCTTTTACAGAAGAGAAATGCCTTCCAAAGATGTTGAGTGGCTTTGCGAATCTTTAGCTGATTAGCTGATATATTGGGCACTTCCAAGTCTTTGCAGACATCTCCCCATAAATCAGCTTTGTTGTAAACACTGTAGTCTATTATATTGGCCCCAGGTTTAGCACATTTTCCAATGCTTTGTAATATTTGGTCCAGACTTCTGGAAATTCTCCTTGACTTTAAAATGAAAACAAATCGAACAAAGGTTTTAGGCAACCCACAAATCTATAATACATGTTATTCATGTATCACTTAAAAACCTTTTCAGTTAAGTCTAATACTTGCCTTTCCAAAGGTGGTGAAGGTACAGATTCTGAAATGAACACATACTGTATTTACAAGGTGAATTTTTAAAAAACAGAAAATCCATGCAATCAATGGTGCATGCCTATATGCCATGGCTCATTTATACATTTACACATTTAAATGAACCCTATAGTCCTCTGTTCATATTTGGCCCCCCTTAAAGGGATATAGTTCACCCAAAAATGAAAATCCCCAGAGTTAAATTTACTTTACTCAGAGAACATGGTTCCTCTCTACATGGACTTAAAATAACTCTGAATCAGTGTTAAAGTTAATGAGTTAATTAAGTGATTAATTAAGTGATGATGGAGCATTAATGACTCATTAATAACAACTGATGTTAACAAGTCTAATGTTAAATTAAATCTCTTACGATCTCAGCAGAGGAGGATTAAACAACTCCACAAACAGCATTACCAGCTTTTACACAGCTTTGCTGTGATAGTTTCAGCCATCTCTTTTGTTATAGCCCTCCTGCAGCGCTCTGCAAACTCAGAGATCTTCTCATTTACATCATCTGTGGGTAGCAGCTCCTTAAATGCGTCTGGATATGTGACTGCTATCTCAGCAATTATAGCTGTTCTTGCAATTGTGTTGCGGTCAACATTAATCTTGGTGAAGGCCTTTTTCATGGATCCAGACTTGGTGAATCTCTTGAGGGCATTCTTGTAGCGGCAGATGATTCCATCTGTTGTGGTCACTGAAAAAAACAAAAAACAACACAAACAAATAAATGAACTAGGGCTTTCCAAACTATTAATTGAGATTATTAAGTTGGCTTGAGAAAGCCAACTTACTGAAATCCTAATAAACTTATTATTATTAAGTTGGCTTGAGAAATCATCATACAAGTGCATCTGTTTTGTAGTTGTTATGGACTACTAAACAGAAACAGCCATTTACTGCCATTATAAAGCTTGGAAGAGCCAGGACTTTCATGCAAATATGACAAATTAAAGACAGTTAAGTAATGTGCAACTGTAATGTAAAAAATAATCTCATTATGAAGAGAATCAATGTCTTACTTCTTGAACGGCAGTGTATTTTTTTGACTTTTTCTTCTCCTTCTCCTTCTCCTTCTTCTTCTTCTGCTCCTCTTCTGAGGATGATGAGGAGCTGGAGTCTGATGATGAAGAGGAGGGGGATGGAGACATTGAAGATGAAGAACGAATGTGATCTGTCTTTCTGAAGCCTGTGAGAAAAGGGTAATGGGGTAGTTGGACAAGCAGAAAGATAAATAATAAAAATGGTGTACTTGCTAATGTAATCATTTTATGCGAGTTAAACAGTTATATTTCATAAGCAGTTATTATGTGGTGATTTTGAGCAATATCGTTTGGTTCTAGCTACTGTTTTTAACTTCTAGTGAGAGAGACAAATATTATTTCACATAGGATTACCGTCGCAGTATGTGTCTCATTACTGTGATTCAAAATTCCTTTATCATGGTTGAAGACCCTACCTAGCCTGGGAAAACCCAGACAACTTCCGGCAAATTTAGATTTGCTCTGCAAGTAGTCTGGCCCATTCAAGCCCCTTTCTAATCCCTAGAAATCGCGGCACCAATCAGAAACGTTGGGGCGGGCTTTACACGATGACGACAGCGCAGCGACAGTGAAGCAGATTTTGGATATTACAAAGATAGATGCCGCCATGGAACATCACTCGTTCGAATCAGCTATCACGTCTGTTTTAAGCGATTTAAACTTTTCCTTTTCGTTAATGGGTCTTAGCGAGAGCCCTCTGGTAGTGTTAATGTTTCACAAAATACAGTTTCAAGTCCTTTTCAGGCGAGAATGTAGTTGTTTAAAGCTCAAATCTGTGGTTTATTTATAAAGAGAGCGCCTTTTTGAAAATTTGATCTGCCGTTTGTGGAGTTGTGATCTCCAGTGGATCAGGGCGCTCAGCGCTCATTAACCCCGGCGAGAGCAGCCTTTCCTCGGCCAGTCCTTCAGCCGCTGGCTCTGATGTCTCTGTGGTGGTTAAACATCAGATATGATTTGTCTTGTGTAGATCTAACGGCTGATCTTTGCTCTCATTAATCTATAATCTGTTCCCTGACAGATCGTTTTGTCTGAGGGCAAAGTGAAGTTTCGTAACTTTATATTTTTAAGCTATTAAACTTTACCGTTGTAGTCTCCTAGCGCTGACTTGCTTTATTTATTGTATAGATTCTTATCCCTTTTACTTATACTTTTATAATGGCTATTGATCACACATAAACTGATATTTAACAAAAAGAGACTGGGTTGTGTTTTATGTCATATTTCATTTTATTACAGTGATAATCATAGCCTATATATGCACACATATTAATGTTTTTTTTTTTAAAAATGTAAACGAAAAGAGGCTGGGTTTTTTATACTTCGTTTTGTTATAAACATGCATTAAAGATAATATGCATTGCCTGCACTACATTTGTGTGGCTATAATATGTTTGTAATAAAGCTTCGTGTGGGAAGAAGGAGGCGGGAACCGGCGGACATTCAACAAAGTTTTAATCAAACAAACAAAATAATAATGGCGGCGGCAGCCCCTCGCGGTCGACTGCCGCCTACATACAACAAACACAAATTAACAAAATAAAATAAAAGCTGCAGCCCCTCACGGACGACTGCAGCATACACAAAACAGAACATAAATAAAACTCAACATAAAATCCAGGCCTGGTCCTCTCTCGTCCCTCACTGTCGTCGCTCCTCCTTTATAGTCCCTCACTCCTCCACGAGAGCCGAGATCGCTGCGGCTCGCAGCTGGCGCTCATCCTCCCTGATGAGTGCCGCCTCGTCCCGCCCTCACGGTCCCTCGACCTCGCTGCTCGCCACAATGTTTAATGTTTTTTTTTTTTTTTTATGATAATGAAAAGAGGAAGAGAGGTGTTTCATCATATATTTTGTTTTTATTGTAGCCTAAAATATACAAATATATACTGAGTGATACTGTCAAGAACGCTGCTTGTCCATTAGCAGAGTAGGCGGACGAGTGTCCTCCCGTCATCTTTGCAAGTAACAGACACAAGTCAGAAGTTTGAGTACGAAATATGTCATAAAACACCACTGCCTCATTTCATTTAAAAAAAAAAAAAATCTTAAACATAATAGCCACACAAATGTGGTTCAGGCAACGCATAGCTAGGTCTACATGGATTATTATATATATTTATAATAAAACAAAGTATAAAACACCCTGCCTCTTTTCGTTTACATTTAAAAAATAATATATTAAACATTAATATGTGGTTTAGGTAAGGAGAACACAAGTACAGACAGCAACGCATATTGAGAAACGGCCAGTCAGATGTTTCTCCGTCGCTCTGCATACGTCATCTCCCTCATCGCTCTGATTGGTTTTAGGTCTATCCAATTGCGCCCAGAGGCATTTGAGCGACGCCCGTTGGTGACGCCCCTTTGGAAATTATTTGTCTGTGTTACTCAGTTACTACTGAGAATGGTCTGGTTTGAACCAGGCTAGACCATAGCTATATTGCCCCCTCAAATTAATCTAATTAGAGGGATACTAAAGAGTAATTATATAATATATTTAATGTATGAAAACATTTAATTTAAAATAGTTTAGCTATTGTCTAATCCATTTATAATGGATTTTAGAGTGAACAGGAGTAACTATATTCTATTTAAAGCCCCTACAGCGATTGCCAACTTTCACATCTATCTCTGCACCATTAAAAAGGTGGTTTCCAGTGGCTCCACAATGCGACCCTTCAGTGAGTTTGCACTTAAAATTAAACTTAGCTCCACTTTTGCTCTGTGTGCTGTGATGAATGCATCAGATAGGAAGAAAAAGTTGATAGTGGCTCCATCACAGTTTCTCTGTCCTCCATGAATTTCACAAACATTTAAAACTGCATAAATAACGGTAATCGTCTTGCTAATGTACCTGACTTTCCAGTAGATGCAAGTGCCCTGGGGGCTCCCTTCATTTGTGAAAGCAGGAATTCCTTGTCGTTTTTCAGCTCACTGTTGGCCTCTTCCAGGTATTTAATGCGGTCCTCAAGGTGTTCAATCTTCTGTCGATCCATCTTGGTCTGTTCTTTAAGTTTGGCCAACTCCAACATTCCTGTTGGTGAAACTGCACATTTTTTTAAATAAACAAATGTTTTTTTTATATATTCTCCCATCCCAATAATGTCCCTTACTCAGAGCCTAGCAATGTTGTCAATCATTAAGTTAATCAAACTTCCACTTCATAAGACCTCAAAGTATCAGCTAAAGTTGCAAGGATTATTATGGTGTTGCATGCATCTGCTTTTTGAACAGTCTTTCCTTATTGACTTCCACTTCTTTACTTTTCAACAATAACAACATTTTTACGCACGTCACGCACATCCAGTAGGCGCCAATATGTAAAGTGGCACGATATTTGAATGTGGTACAGGACAGAGACTGATTGGGTTGTTGGCTTAGAAAGCAGTTACAGAGAGGGATGGGCGATACCACTTATTTTGTTTTCGATACGATACCGATACTTTCAAGGCCAGTATCAGCGATATCGATACCGATACGATACTTCTAAACTGAACTTTTTAATTATTAAATGTATTAAATTATTAGTAAAATGGGTAAAGATACCCACTTAACATCATATTTGAAAAGTATTTTAACATTCAATATGCCTTAATTGCAACTTATTAGATCATATTTTTTTATTACACATATATTACACATGGTTAAAATATGTTTACTTGTAGTGGTAACCATGGACATTAAATTTAAAGAGTGTTATTGCACTATGTAGGCTACAATTTCTATTTTCTATTTGTTTATTGGGAAATAACTCAAACATCTTCTGGTGAGCATTGTTCTGGGCAATATTAGAAATATTAGTTTTGATAAAACGAAAAAAAGAAGAATAGTCCGATGGATGCATCCTGAAACGTAGGATGCAGTGTCCAAAATGCAATCGAAGCATGAGCCTGCAAAAATGCGATCGCAACGATGGGTTACGATGGTAAGTAAATACATTAACAATTTAATTCAATGAATTGCTAATTGCGATCTTATTTGAAATGAGACAAATACACTATAGGACAGCGGTCTTCAATAAGTGAGGCGCGCCTCCCCTGGGGGGCGCCAAAGAGCCACAGGGGAGGCGCGACGTGAAAAAAAAAACAAAAAAAACATGGGTTTTTACTGGGTAAAAGCTACGCGGGATACTCGCGTAGTGGTACAAACGAGTTGACTGATTACTGACAAGTAGTAATGCTGACAGATTAAGCAATGGCTCCTTCTGGCTCAACGTGTGCACAGGTGCTCAAACAATAGGCCTACTCGAAAACTGAAGGATTTTATGAATGGCACCTGTTTTCAACACAAACACTACGCAGAAAGAGTGTTTCTTGTACTTAGAAAAAACTGCAATACAATTATTTTTTTAAGGGGTAGGCTATGTCTATTTTTTTCAATCATTTTAAAATTAATTGGAGAATTAATTTGAATGTGCCTAATAGACTATGTGTTGTAGCCATTAAATAAGCGCATTTAGTTTCATATGTTAAAATATTATATGTTATTTTTTTCTATCTATATGTTGATTATGAAAAGTCAACACCATGAGTAAGATAGGATGCATCGGGGACATGGAATGGGTCAGACATGATTGACCACTTCATTAAGTTTCGTTTTGTAGAAAGACTTTCTTTAGTTTAAAGTGAATTTCGTTTTGTATAAATTGTATCTTAATTTTAATAAATGTTTATTCAACAAATTGCCTGGATTTAATAAATAAGAAGCAAATATAGCCGCGATCAATTGCATTGCACGCGTGAACTGGAGCGCATCATAAATTCATATCTCATATCTCTTTAATTTTTTATTATAAATTAATTGAAACTCAGTTTATGCCTCATAGACATGAAAAATATTTAAGAAAGCTTTACATTTCTTTAAATGAAACTATTCAAAACGAAAAGAAATAGGCTAGCTAACGTTACTCAATGTAATCCATGATGTGCATTTCTCTCTGTAGGCTAGGTGTGTTCAATACGGAGATGGCGATCTTCAACTTAATTTTGCAGCTGACACAGACAGAAAAGACTAGTGTAGGCCTACTAATACAAATCAATGCACGAAATCGAACTTTTTTATTTTAAATTTTTATTAAGCTTTAACAAAAACAACCAAGGTACATTAACAATTCACTGAATATAACTGTCGAAATCGAACTGATAGCAGTAATTCAGGCTAACGTAAACCGGAAGTTTGTAATTGGATTGTTGTTCTACGTTGCCATAGCGACCATGTGAAATGTTTTCGGGAAAGTTGTGAATTCATACATCTCTATTGATATCTGTAACTCTGCGTGTATTAGCTTTAAAAATGCATCGTTTCCTTGTCCCAAGTCAACAGAAGTCAGCGTTAAGGGAGGAGACAGGACCCAGCAAAAAACGTAGGAAATATGATCCTGAATACTTAAAGTTGGGATTCACCTGTTCGGGGTCCGAGGCTGCACCTCTGCCGCAGTGTGTGGTCTGCAAGGAGGTGCTGGCAAATGATAGCATGAGACCATGCAAACTTCGGCGTCACATTGAAACCAAACACACAAATTTAGTGAACAAGCCCGTTGAGTTTTTTGAGAGGAAGCGTGGCGATTTGCAGTCACAAAAAACAATAATACAGTCGTTTGGCACTGTTAACATCAAGGCGACAGAAGCATCGTATCGTGTCGCGCTACATATAGCGAAGGCAGGCAAACCACACAACATCGGCGAAACATTGCTACTCCCTGCAGCTAGAGATATGTGTTCAGTAATGCTGGGAGAAGCAGCTGCTGCTAAACTTGACGTGATCCCTATGTCTGACAATACCATCCAGCGGCGAATATCAGACATGGCTTGTGATGTCAAAGAGCAGGTCCTGGACTGTGTTCGTGAAAGCCCCTTTCACGCCATTCAGCTGGATGAGTCCACTGACGTCGCACACTGTGCTCAACTGATGGTGTACGTTCGCTTTATTAAAGACCTCAGTGTGCAGGAAGATTTTTTTTTTTTGCGTTCCTCTACCCGCCCGCACAACAGCTGACAAACTTTTCAAGGCCTTGAATAACTTTTACGAGTCTAATTGCCTTGACTGGGGCCGGTGTTGTGGGAGATGCACTGATGGGGCAAGAGCAATGACTGGCCGTCACAGCGGTCTCGTAAAACAGGTGCAGGCCCCTGCGGCTGTCTGGAAGCACTGTATTATCCATCGTCAGGCTTTAGCAACAAAAAGGATGCCCCAAGAATTGCACGCAGTTCTTGATGAGGCTGTCAAAATTGTGAACTTAATTAAATCGCGTGCCTTAAACGCCCGTCTGTTCTCAATTCTCTGCAATGAGATGGGCACTAACTTTCAGCAGCTGCTCCTTTACTCCGAGGTCAGGTGGCTCTCTCGGGGCAAAGTTCTCACCAGGCTGTGCGATTTGCGCGAAGAAGTCCTCCTCTTCCTCACCGAGATTAACTCCCCACTGGCAAAACATCTGGCAGACATGAACTGGCTTGCTATGTTGGCCTATCTCTCCGACATCTTCGATAGGATCAACTCCCTCAACACCTTGCTTCAGGGCAAAGAGTGCCACGTCTTTTCGGCACACGACCAAGTGTCTGGGTTCAGGAAAAAACTGGACTTGTGGTGTGCTCGTGTTGAACGAGGTTCTGTGGAAATGTTCCCAACCCTGGAGGATGTTGCGGAGAAGACAGGGCTGCCTCTTAATTCTGTCCAACCGGTCATCACTGCGCATTTGAATGGGTTGCATGAACAGTTTGGCGAGTATTTTGGAGAGGACGCAATGGGAAATCATTGGGTGAGAAATCCGTTCGCTTTCCCCGCCACACCCAGTGATGGACTGAGCCTGCAGGAGGAGGAGGCCCTGGTCGATCTCAGCTCGAATGTGGACTTGAAGCAGAGACTGGCAGAAATGACGATCACGCGTTTCTGGTTGTCTGTGGAGAGCGAGTTCCCTCAGATATCCACTAAGGCTATGCAAGTCCTAATCCCCTTCACCTCCACTTACTTGTGTGAGTGTGGGTTTTCCGCACTGACCATGATTAAAAATAAATACAGATCAAGGCTGCAGGTGGAGGACGACTTGCGTTTATTTCTCTCTGCAGTGCAGCCCCGCATCGAACACCTCTGCGCCTCAAAAGCGCGTCCTCATTGTTCCCACTGATATGGGCGGTTAAAAATTAAAATTAAAATGAGTGAATGACACGTGCAAATGACGTGAATGGTGCATTTTGTTTATTGTTTAAATCTGAATGTATTTAAATTTTTTTGTAATGCAAATCTTTTTGCAAATTGTAATGCAAATCTTTTTGATCTTATAACATGCCTTCAATGCAGTTGACTGTTATGTGTTATGCGCTCCGTGAACAAAAAGCGTTGTCGTTCATTGATCAGAGAGCTGTCCATTGTGCTGATTTTGTTCGAGACGATGTGCATTAAAATGTGCGCTTAAAGAGATTTTAAAGAGCTTAAAGAGCTTAAAGAGAGTTCACTTTAAAATGAAAATTCTGTCATATACTCACCCTCAATTTGTTTCAAGCCTGTATGAATTTCTTTCTTCTGCTAAACACAAAGCAAGATATTTTGTCAGTAACCAAACAGTTAACTGGTCCCATTGACTTCCATAGTATGTATTTTTTTTCTTACTATGGAAGTCAATGGGACCAGTTAACTGTTTGGTTACTGACATTCTTCAAAATATCTTGCTTTGTGTGCAGCAGAAGAAATTCATACAGGCTTGAAACAAATTGAGGGGGAGTATATGATGACAGAATTTTCATTTTCATCAAGTGAACTATCCCTTTAAGACGCAGACACAAGTTTCACACTTGTAACATTCACATGTTAAGCATGTTTTGTTGACTTATGGTTAGGCCTACTGATGTTCTGTGATTTTTAAAAGTAGCCTCAAATAGGCCTGCATAAAGTTGGAAGTTATTTGCTGTTGCAAAGATTTATGAATGCACTTCTTAAAAAAAAAAAAAAAGGAAATAAAATACAATATGAAAAAATATTTACATTTTATTAGTTGTTATTGAAACTCATCATTGCCAGGAACACACAGAAGATGGCATTTACTGCCGAGGCGTGTGTGGGTTAGAGCAGGCGGACAGGATTTTGGGGAAGGGGGGGCTCGGCTGTCCTTACCTACTCTAAGGGGAGGCTCACATTCACCCAATATGAAAACCCCTGCTATAGGACATACATGGGCCTACACACACACACACACACACACGTAACTTAGCCTATATCTACGTTTTGGACAGTCATAACAATATGTTTTATCCAGGTTGCTCTGTATAGTAAGTTATGCTATTTGATTTTTTCATGTGTTATACTTTTCAGCATTTTGCCTTTTTTTCTGCAGGGTCTGTAAGCGTCACAAAAGTTCCCCACTTTCTGTGCGCAATGGCTCAATATTCACCAATTCTCACACTCCATTGGTGAAATGGCTTGAGTTTATGTACAGGTATAATAATTATTAATTTGTTTATTTGACATGTAAAGTGCACAACAATAATAAATACTGTAAATGTGTCAGAATCAGCCAACAAGAATATTTTTCATCTGTATTCCCTGGAGAGAATGACACAAAATCACACAAAAAAAAATGAATACTGCATAATAAGAAGATCATATCATAAAACTACAGAGAAGCAATTACAAATGCGCAATACGCATTTCATTATAAACCATGTAAAACATACACTGTTAAACCTTGTTGTAAAAAAAATGGCCAAATTCTGACAGAAACAATGTATTCTGGGTAATATTTGTCATTTTCGAGAAAATAGCCTACAGGAATATACTGTGAGTTAGCAGCGCTCAAAGTCGACACTCAGAGGCTGTGATCCAAATCATACCCTTACCATCATTCACTATTCCCTACACTAGTTCACTAATATAGTCCACTTGACAGAGTTAATGAAAAGAAGTGAGTTAAAGGGATAATTCACCCAAAAATGAAAATTCTGTCATAATTTACTGACTACCATAGTATTTTTTCCCCTACTATGGTAGTCAATGGTTGCTCTATCTGCTTGGCTACCAGCATTCTTCAAAATATCTTCTTCTGTGTTCAGCAGAACAAAGAAACTCATACAGGTTTGGAACAACTTGAGGGTGAGGAAATGATGACAGAATTTTCATTTTTCGGTGAGCTATCCCTTAAATTCAGACACTGATGAACACCTGACAAGCAGAATCACTGAAGAATCACTGCCGATGTGGCAACACTTGGCGTCGTGAACGCCAGTGGGTCTTCGGGATGTTGGAGGTTGATGATATTTCCAGAAGACCCATTCTGAGACTCGTCAAGGACCGCCCAAGGCAAACACTTATAAGAAAAATTCAACAACATGTCAGACCCAAAACATCAATCCTTACGGATGAATGGCGTGCCTACAAGAAACAGCTCTCCCAGTATGGATATCGTCAATATTCTGCCTGCCATAAAAGACACTTTGTTGATCCAGGGACTGGTGCTCATACTAAAAGGCAGAATTACAAGTTGGAAATATGGCGTCATAGAGGAAATCGTACTCCTGAGTCATTGAAAACTCACCTCAAAATGATTGAGTGGCACCACTGGTTAGGTGTACGCCATTATGATGGTGTCTTAGCTAGACTTATACATGATGTAAAAAAGCATTTCAGGAAAATATAAGTGTGTGGGATGCTGTAATTAACTGTTTTTGCAGTGATATGGACCAAACGCTGCATGGCTTAATCCACCATTGTACCGTTTTCATTTAATTTTGGGTGAATTGCTCTCCAAATGCAATAAAATATATTTTATCAATTTTAATTATTATTATTATTATTGGATGATTAATGTATTTCTCTAACACCTATTCATCTTTTTTAAGACATTTGAAATGGTCTATTATCTGACCTTCTGTTGGAGGAAACTTTAAAAAAAAACATGAACTGAAAAATATTAATGACACTGTCATAACATAATTTGACAGAGTTAACACTTATAATATATTATTCTGTAGTGACAGAGTTTTGACACTTAATGACATGTTAGTGACAAATTCAACTTGTACCACTGAAAAAGTGTCCTTAAAAAAATGTATGACATTATAATGTCATGTCAAAACCAACCACATGACAGTGAAATGTAATGTTAACCCATAAAGCCAAAACTTCTTAATTTTGATGATTAATCTGCTATGTCATGTTTATGACAGATTTATGACAGGTTATGTTGTCTTGGTAATGTCAAGTTGTCATAATAAAGACATCTCAAATAATGTCATCTTTGCATTTAAAATGACATAACTGAGCGAATGACACTTAATGACAGTTGTCATAAACATGCATAAAAACTCCTTCATATTCATGACATGTGTCATGTCAGTCTTATGCACACCCCTTCAAGTAAAGTGTTACCGAAAATTACCATTGTTTGGCAAATAAATAAATGACAGAGTTACATATGTATTACTAACATTTATAATATCATGTAAGCTTCATGGTATACCTCAAACAAGGAAATTTATAGTCATTTATAGTGTTAATACTAATCAGCCAGTCCACGAATGGCTTGGGACGCTGGTCAGTAGCTGGAGCCGCCTCTGGACGCTGGTCAGTGGCTGGAGCCGCCTCTGGACGCTGGTCAGTGGCTGGTGCCGCCTCTGGACTCGGTGCAGGGGACGGAGTCCTCTCTGGGCTCTCTGCTGGGGACGGAGTCCTCTCTGGGCTCTGTGCAGGGGGGAGAGCCCTCTCTGGGCTCTGTTCAGGGGACGGAGTCCTCTCTGGGCTCTGTGCTGGGGACGGAGTCCTCTCTGGGCTCTGTGCTGGGAACAGAGTCCTCTCTGGGCTCTGTGCAGGGGACGGAGTCCTCTCTGGGCTCTCTGCTGGGTACGGAGTCCTCTCTGGGCTCTGTGCAGGGGGCAGAGCCCTCTCTGGGCTCTGTTCAGGGGACGGAGTCCTCTCTGGGCTCTGTGCTGGGGACGGAGTCCTCTCTGGGCTCTGTGCTGGGAACAGAGTCCTCTCTGGGCTCTGTGCAGGGGACGGAGTCCTCTCTGGGCTCTGTGCTGGGGACAGAATCCTCTCTGGGCTCTGTGCAGGGGACGGAGTCCTCTCTGGGCTCTGTGCTGGGGACGGAGTCCTCTCTGGGCTCTGTGCTGTGGACGGAGTCCTCTCTGGGCTCTGTGCTGGGGACGGAGTCCTCTCTGGGCTATGTGCTGTGGACGGAGTCCTCTCTGGGCTCTGTGCTGGGGACGGAGTCCTCTCTGGGATCTGTGCTGGGGACGGAGTCCTCTCTGGGCTCTGTGCAGGGGACGGAGTCCTCTCTGGGCTCTGTGCTATGGACGGAGTCCTCTCTGGGCTCTGTGCTGGGGACGGAGTCCTCTCTGGGCTCTGTGCAGGGGACGGAGTCCTCTCTGGGCTCTGTGCAGGGGACGGAGTCCTCTCTGGGCTCTGTGCTGGGGACGGAGTCCTCTCTGGGCTCTGTGCTGGGGACGGAGTCCTGTCTGGGCTCTGTGCAGGGGACGGAGTCCTGTCTGGGCTCTGTGCTGGGGACGGAGTCCTCTCTGGGCTCTGTGCAGGGGACGGAGTCCTCTATGGGCTCTGTGCTGAGGATGGAGTCCTCTCTGGGCTCTGTGCAGCGGACGGAGTCCTCTCTGGGCTCTGTGCTGGGGACGGAGTCCTCTCTGGGCTCTGTGCTGAGGACGGAGTCCTCTCTGGGCTCTGTGCAGGGGACGGAGTCCTCTATGGGCTCTGTGCAGGGGACGGAGTCCTCTATGGGCTCTGTGCTGGGGACGGAGTCCTCTCTGGGCTCTGTGCTGGGGACGGAGTCCTCTCTGGGCTCTGTGCTGAGGACGGAGTCCTCTCTGGGCTCTGTGCTGGGGACGGAGTCCTCTCTGGGCTCTGTGCAGGGGACGGAGTCCTCTCTGGGCTCTGTGCTGTGGACGGAGTCCTCTCTGGGCTCTGTGCTGGGGACGGAGTCCTCTCTGGGCTCTGTGCTGGGGACGGAGTCCTCTCTGGGATCTGTGCTGGGGACGGAGTCCTCTCTGGGCTCTGTGCAGGGGACGGAGTCCTCTCTGGGCTCTGTGCTGTGGACGGAGTCCTCTCTGGGCTCTGTGCTGGGGACAGAGTCCTCTCTGGGCTCTGTGCAGGGGACGGAGTCCTCTCTGGGCTCTGTGCAGGGGACGGAGTCCTCTCTGGGCTCTGTGCTGGGGACGGAGTCCTCTCTGGGCTCTGTGCTGGGGACGGAGTCCTGTCTGGGCTCTGTGCAGGGGACGGAGTCCTGTCTGGGCTCTGTGCTGGGGACGGAGTCCTCTCTGGGCTCTGTGCAGGGGACGGAGTCCTCTATGGGCTCTGTGCTGAGGATGGAGTCCTCTCTGGGCTCTGTGCAGCGGACGGAGTCCTCTCTGGGCTCTGTGCTGGGGACGGAGTCCTCTCTGGGCTCTGTGCTGAGGACGGAGTCCTCTCTGGGCTCTGTGCAGGGGACGGAGTCCTCTATGGGCTCTGTGCAGGGGACGGAGTCCTCTATGGGCTCTGTGCTGGGGACGGAGTCCTCTCTGGGCTCTGTGCTGGGGACGGAGTCCTCTCTGGGCTCTGTGCTGAGGACGGAGTCCTCTCTGGGCTCTGTGCTGGGGACGGAGTCCTCTCTGGGCTCTGTGCAGGGGACGGAGTCCTCTCTGGGCTCTGTGCTGTGGACGGAGTCCTCTCTGGGCTCTGTGCTGGGGACGGAGTCCTCTCTGGGCTCTGTGCAGGGGACGGAGTCCTCTCTGGGCTCTGTGCTGGGGACGGAGTCCTCTCTGGGCTCTGTGCAGGGGACGGAGTCCTCTCTGGGCTCTGTGCAGGGGACGGCAGCTCTGGAAACTCCTCCAGGACGACCACGGGCTGCTCAGGAATAACCTCCAAAGTTCTGAAGGAAGCCCGGTGCTCCTCCCAAGCACGCAAGACCCGCCCCACATAAAACCCCAGCACAGCCCTCCTGGCCATGTTAGGACTTGGGACCACCGGAACTAGGACATCCGGAACTGGGACCACCAGACTCGGGACCACTGGAACTGGGACCACCAGACTTGAAACAAGAAATGTCACTGGGGTCTGGATGGCGGCCATGACGGGACGAGACTCTGGAATGGCGGCCATGACGGGACTGCTACATTCTTCCACTGCGACTCCCACAATAAATGCAGAGCTGCTTACCTGAAGGGCATAATCAAGGAACCCACTCAGGGACCCTCGAGGACCATCACGGACAAGTTTGGTTTGTAACGGTTTATTGAGTCCATGGCAAAAAAAGTCAAGTTCCTTGGCGTAGACGGACGAGACATACTGCTGGATCCATGCTTGGCGAAGTCTTCTGGAACGTACTGAGACTTAAAGGTTGAGGATCCAAATGCAGCTTTATTGAAAGGGTAATCCACACTCGTAGTCAATAAACAGGCAAGAGGTCATAACAGGTAATCAGTCCAATCAGGCAAACAAGATAGGAGAGACAGGCAAACGGGTAATCCACGGAACGGGCAAGAAATCGAAAACCAAGAGACAAGAAATCAGGGAAGATGCTCAGAAATACAACAAACAAGACTTCACAATGAATGATAGACATGACCAGGCTATTATAGTGTGAGCTAACAAGGTAATGGGGTGCTGATGAATCCGAGCAAAGGATTATGGGAGATGTAGTCCTTGATGGAGTGACAGTCCGGGGTGGAGTGCCCTCTGGTGGTGAGCACAGGCACTCACACTGGGAAATTGTGACAATCATCCAGGTAGTGCTGCACATTGGTGGTGGTTGAGGAGACCCCCCCCCCCTCTATGTAAAGCGCTTTGACTGCCTAGAAAAGCGCTATATACATGTAACACATTTTTATAACAATGTTAACATAAACATTTCATGCACAATATAATTCAACATGTGTGTAGGTCTATATTGTTTCATTGTAGCCTTATTTAAGTTGATATAGTGTATATTTATTTTTGAACTAATAGTGGTTAATAAAGTCAAATAATGGTATGTAAGAGTGTCAGTGGTAATATCATTGTGTTCCTGTCAGTCACTGTAACAACTCTATGGCTATGTATGATAGTTAGCCTGCCCTGGGCCAGGTTAGTTTCCTAGCATAAGTTGCCGGAGTGACTGAGCTTGAGCTTTGTTAAATTATATTTATGAAACTAAATAATTTGACAATGAGTCAGACTAACTGAAATAAGCCTGGCTTATTTGGTAAACTTGCTTAATGAAACAAGCCTCAGATCAAAAATAACTGCAAACATGTATACTGTCCTCACGATGCAAGGCTAGACAGCGAGCTAACATGAAGAATGAATCCAATAATGCTTCAAGGTGTAACTTTTCTTGTTTTAATTGAAATTCCTCTTTATATTGTAAAACTGAAAATTTAGAACATTATATGACACTTTCAGTATATGAATTTACATGCTATAATGCATGGAAGTGTCCTTAATATGATAATACTTTTTGATCACTTACAGACAATTAGTATCCCAGGAACAGTGGAAAGAAACAAATTAGATGCATCATCTCTCAAGCGTGTGCTCTGGATGCTTCCTACTTTCAACTAAACAAAATGGCTGAACAGCCACTAGATGGCAGTGTTGCTCAAACAATAACTTCAAAATAAAAGTTCTCAAAGTCATAAGGCAGCACAACATGAACAAATAAACTCAAAACGTGACACCCGATAGTTAAATATGCAGTGATGAAGAGGGCAGGTGACAAGGAAGTTTGTTAATGAGTAACCATTTGGTAATAAGTAACAAATGAGCTGTCGGTGTTCAACTCAGCCTATGAGTACGTTATGACAACATTGAGTCAATGTAGAAGGAGGATGTTTCTGGGGCTTTGCAGAGAGCAAGAGATTCACCGTAAACTGCTGAAGTGTGTTGAGGATGGCGAAGTGTAAAACAGACTGCATTGAAAGACCTCTGTCTCTGGCCTTTGAAAAGCTTGGTCGTGTTGTTGGTAGATATCCATATGTGTTTCTTATATTACCTATATGTATAGCTGCTGCCCTCGGAGCTGGTTTTATCTTTCTTAAGGAGAGGGAGGCTAACGATATTGAAGATCAGTTTACGCCTGTCAATGGACCTGCCAAGCTGGAGAGGGCGATCGTGGTGGAAAACTTCCCACAATCTGAAGAGTTTTCTCAGTTACGGCTTTCGTCTGAAGGCACTTTTGCCTCTTTGATCATCACAGGCTTGCAAGGAGAAAATATATTAACCGAAGCAGCTTTTAATGACATTATAGAGCTGGACAGACGAGTGAAGAATATAACGACAGGAAACACTTTTAAAAACCTCTGTGCCAAAACAAAGGGAAAATGCGTGTCAAATGCAATTTTAGACATTATAAATTACACTGCTACTGAAATAGGTTCCTTAAACATAACATATCCGATGAATAATGACACGTTTTGGGGAACAACCATCGGCGGAGTAGAGCTAAAGCCAGACAGCTCAGAGCTCACCAGTGCCAAAGTGGTCCGGCTTTTTTATTTCTTAGACGAGAAGGACGAGAAGACCAAAGCAAACTCTGACTGGCTTGATGGCTTTCTGAAACTCCTCTCAAATTATCCAGATCAGAAAACGGTAAGTCAAAGAAATGACTGTGAGTTCTGAGTTATATCTACATGCATATATATATATATATATATATACCTATTGACCATTGTGTGTGTGTAAATGTACTTCATATGACATTAATCTAATCATCTCCAGTAACTATAACTCAAGCACCAAAAGTAATTTGGACAACAAATGCAATATTTTGATCAAATTAACCAAATCTGTGTTCATGTGCTTGATTGTTTGTCATCATATTCCATAACTATATCTTCCCACTGTGCTTGAACACAGTGCATCACAGTCATGTATACAGTAACTATACTGAAGAGTGTTTTGTGTTGAATTTCTACAGGTCCATGTGTCTTACTTTACATCAATATCAAGACAGAATGAGCTTGAGGCCAACTCAGACTCTATCATCCCCCTCTTCTCTGTTACGTATTTCCTGGCCATTACCATTTCAATAATGTCTTGTATGAGGTATGACAAATCATTAACAAAGAATCAAATAAGCTCTAGCTATGTCATTTATCTCTATTGCATGTGTCTTCCTCCTTGAACTGCCACCTTAACGTGGTGGAGGGGTTTGAGTACCCGAATGAACCTAGGAGCTATGTTGTCCGGGGCTATATGCCCCTGGTAGGGTCTCCCAAGGCAAACAGGTCCTAGGGGACGGGTCAGACTAAGAGCAATTCAAAAACCCCTTATGACGACAAGGAAAACGAGGACCGTGACGTCGCCTGGTACGGCGCAGCCGGGGCCCCACCCTGGAGCCAGGCCTGGGGTTGGGGCTCGTATGCGAGCGCCTGGTGGCCGGGCCTTCCCCCACGGGGTCCGGCCGGGCTCAGCCCGAAGGAGCGACGTGGGGACACCTTCCCGTGGGCCCACCACTCACAGGAGGGACCGTAAGGGGCCGGTGCAGAGAAGATCGGGCAGCAGTCGAAGGCAGGAGCCTAGACAACCCGATCCCTGGACACGGAAACTGGCTCTTGGGACATGGAATGTCACCTCACTGGCGGGGAAGGAGCCTGAGATTGTGCGTGAGGTTGAGAGGTTCCGACAAGAGATAGTCGGAATCACCTCTACGCACGGCTTGGGCTCTGGAACCACACTCCTCGAGAGAGGATGGACTCTTCACCACTCTGGAGTTGCCCATGGTGAGAGGCGGCGGGCTGGTGTGGGTTTGCTTATAGCCCCCCAGCTCTGCCGCCACATGTTGGAGTTTACCCCGGTGAACGAGAGGGTCGTTTCCCTGCGGCTTCGGCTCAGGGATAGGTCTCTCACTGTTGTTTGTGCCTACGGGCCGAACGGCAGTGCAGAGTACCCGGCCTTTTTGGTGTCCCTGGGAGGGGTGCTGGAAAGTGCTCTGACTGGGGACTCCGTCGTTCTACTGGGGGACTTCAACGCCCACGTGGGCAATGACAGTGACACCTGGAGGGGCGTGATTGGGAGGAACGGCCCCCCTGATCTGAACCCGAATGGTGTTCAGTTATTGGACTTCTGTGCTAGTCACGGTTTGTCCATAACGAACACCATGTTCAGGCATAAGAGTGTCCATCAGTACACATGGCACCAGGACACTCTAGGTCGTAGGTCAATGATCGACTTTGTGGTCGTTTCATCTGACCTGCGGCCGTATGTCTTGGACACTCGGGTGAAGAGAGGGGCGGAGCTGTCAACTGATCACCACCTGGTGGTGAGTTGGATCCGATGGCAGGGGAGGAAGCTGGACAGACCCGGCAGACCCAAACGTACTGTAAGGGTCTGCTGGGAACGTTTGGCCGAGCCCCCTGTCAGAGAGATCTTCAACTCCCACCTCCGGCAGAACTTCGACCGGATCCCGAGGGAGGCTGGAGATATTGAGTCCGAATGGACCATGTTCTCCACCTCCATTGTCAAAGCTGCCGCTCGGAGCTGTGGCCGTAAGGTCTCCGGTGCATGTCGAGGCGGCAATCCCCGAACTCGGTGGTGGACACCGGAAGTAAGGGATGCCGTCAAGCTGAAGAAGGAGTCCTATCGGGCCTGGTTGGCTTGTGGGACTCCTGAGGCAGCTGACATGTACCGGCAGGCTAAGCGGACTGCAGCCCGGGTGGTTGTGGAGGCAAAAACTCGGGCCTGGGAGGAGTTCGGTGAGGCCATGGAAAAGGACTATCGGCTGGCCTCGAAGAGATTCTGGCAAACCGTCCGGCGCCTCAGGAGGGGGAAGCAGTGCCCTACCAACGCTGTTTACAGTGGCGATGGGCGGCTGTTGACCTCAACTGGGGATATCGTCGGACGGTGGAAGGAATACTTTGAGGATCTCCTCAATCCCGCCATCACGCCTTCCATTGAGGAAGCAGAGGCTGGGGGCTCAGAGGAGGACTCGTCCATCACCCGGGCTGAAGTCACCGAGGTGGTCAAGAAACTCCTCGGTGGCAAGGCACCGGGGGTGGATGAGATCCGCCCTGAGTACCTCAAGTCTCTGGATGTTGTGGGGCTGTCTTGGCTGACACGCCTCTGCAACATCGCGTGGCGGTCGGGGACAGTGCCTCTGGGATGGCAGACCGGGGTGGTGGTCCCTCTTTTTAAGAAGGGGGACCGGAGGGTGTGTTCCAACTACAGGGGATCACACTTCTCAGCCTCCCCGGGAAAGTCTATGCCAGGGTACTGGAGAGGAGAATACGGCCGATAGAAGAACCTCGGATTCAGGAGGAACAGTCTGGTTTTCGTCCGGGCCGTGGTACACTGGACCAGCTCTATACCCTCTACAGGGTGCTGGAGGGTTCATGGGAGTTTGCCCCACCAGTCCACATGTGTTTTGTGGATTTGGAGAAGGCATTCGACTGTGTCCCTCGCGGCATCCTGTGGAGGGTGCTCGGGGAGTATGGGGTCCGGGGTCCTTTGCTAAGGGCTGTCCGCTCCCTGTACGACCAAAGCAGGAGTTTGGTCCGCATTGCCGGCATAAAGTCAGACTTGTTCCCGGTGCATGTTGGACTCCGGCAGGGCTGCCCTTTGTCGCCGGTTCTGTTCATAATTTTTATGGACAGAATTTCTAGGCGCAGCCAGGGGCCGGAGGGTGTCAGGTTTGGGGACCACGCGGTTTCGTCTCTGCTCTTTGCGGATGACGTTGTCGTGTTGGCCCCTTCTAACCAGGACCTTCAGCATGCACTGGGACGGTTTGCAGCCGAGTGTGAAGCGGCTGGGATGAGGATCAGCACCTCCAAATCCGAGGCCATGGTCCTCAGTCGGAAAAGGGTGGTTTGCCCTCTTCAGGTTGGTGGAGAGTTCCTGCCTCAAGTGGAGGAGTTCAAGTATCTAGGGGTCTTGTTCACGAGTGAGGGGAGGATGGAACGGGAGATTGACAAACGGATCGGTGCAGCTTCTGCAGTAATGCGGTCGGTGTACCGGTCTGTTGTGGTGAAGAAAGAGCTAAGCCGTAAGTCTACGTTCCTACTCTCACCTATGGTCATGAGCTTTGGGTCATGACCGAAAGGACAAGATCCCGGATACAGGCGGCCGAAATGAGTTTTCTCCGCAGGGTGGCTGGGCGCTCCCTTAGAGATAGGGTGAGGAGCTCAGTCACTCGGGAGGAACTCGAAGTAGAGCCGCTGCTCCTCCACATCGAGAGGGGTCAGTTGAGGTGGCTCGGGCATCTGTTCCGGATGCCTCCTGAGCGCCTTCCCGGGAAGGTGTTTCGGGCATGTCCAACCGGGAGGAGGCCCCGGGGAAGACCTAGGACACGCTGGAGGGACTATGTCTTCCGGCTGGCCTGGGAACGCCTCGGTGTCCCCCCGGAAGAGCTGGAGGAAGTGTCTAGGGAGAGGGAAGTCTGGGCATCTCTGCTTAGACTGCTGCCCCGCGACCCGGCCCTGGATAAAGCGGAAGAAGATGGATGGATAGATGGCATGTGTCTTTGCACAGGTTAGACTGTGTCAGGACGAAGGTGTGGGTTGCCGCGTTCAGCGTGGTCTCCGCTGGGATGGCCGTGCTGTCCAGCTTTGGGCTGCTGCTCTTCTGTGGGATGCCATTCGCCATGACCGTGGCCACAGCCCCCTTCCTGATTCTCGGTAAGTTCATTCATCACATCACGAGTAGGTGTCTCACAGCTGATGTTCACAGGCTCACGGTCTCTGCTGTCCTCCAGGTGTGGGTGTTGATGACATGTTCATTATGATCTCCAGCTGGCAGAAGACTGAAGTTAATAAAGCCGCTGAGATGCGTTTAGCAGAAACGTATAAAGAGGCCGGCGTGCCCATCACTATCACCACGCTGACAGATGTGCTGGCTTTCTACATCGGTCTCATGACGCCCTTCCGCTCAGTTCAGTCTTTCTGCATGTACACCGGCACAGCTCTTCTGTTCTGCTACATCTTCAACATCACCTTCTTTGGCGCGTGTCTCGCACTCAACGGACGGAGAGAGAAAGGCAACAGACACTGGCTGACCTGCATGAAAGTCCCACAAGCCACTGGGGATGGTGGAGGTTGTTGTGTTGGTGGGGCGTATGATGAAAAGACACACAAGGAATTTGAAATGCCAATGGATTCGTTCTTTAAAAACTATTACGGCCCTTTTCTGACGAGAGCGTGGGTTAAGACGCTCGTGTGTCTGGTCTATGCCGGGTATTTGGCAGCCAGTATCTATGGATGCTTCCAAATGCAGGAAGGCCTAGATCTGAAAAATTTAGCAACAGACGGCTCATTTGTTGGCAGTTACTATGACAAAGAAGATGAATTCTTCTCTGCCTTTGGTCCCAATGTCATGTTAGTTATAAAGGATGAAGCCTTTGAGTACTGGAGCCCAACTGCTCGTGAAAGTCTTGACTTGTGTTTGAATAAGTTTCAAGATCTGACAGTGGCAAATTCAGGCATTTCGCCCATTTCTTGGCTGAGTATATATAAGCAGTTCAATTTAAACAATGAAACTCAATTCAAAAGCCATTTAACTGCATTTCTTAATCAGTCTGGTTTCAGTCAAGATGTTAATTTCACTAACAATCAAATTCATGCATCACGCATGTTCATTCAGACTGTGAACATCCGCACACCGATCGATGAGAAGAACATGCTGGATGCATTTAGAGAAACCGCAGAAAAGTGTGAGAACATTGATCTGATAGTGTACCACCCTGCATTCATCTACTTCGACCAATATGCCGTCGTCGTTGATAATACAATCCAAAATATAGCAGTTGCCACATGTGCAATGCTAGTCATCTCACTCGTTGATCCCAAACCCTCTCTGCTCTCTCTGGGTGACATTTGCCATCGCATCTGTCATTGTGGGAGTGGCTGGTTTCATGGCATTATGGGATGTTAGTTTAGACTCTGTGTCTATGATCAATCTTGTTATCTGTATTGGGTTTTCTGTCGACTTCTCTGCTCACATATCCTATGCTTTCGTGTCAAGTGAAAAATCCTCAGCGAATGAGAAAGCCATTGATGCCATCTATAAACTGGGCTATCCGATCGTTCAGGGTGCTGTGTCCACTATCGCCGGTGTGGTGGTGCTCGCGGCTGCTGAGAGCTACATCTTCAGGACCTTCTTCAAAATCATGTTCTTAGTCATTCTGTTCGGGGCCGTCCACGGCATCATATTCATACCGGTGTTCCTGACCTTCCTCGGCACTTGTAGTAAAAGTCAAGAAAAAGACAAACACAATCTTCCAGAGCTCAGTGACACAAGCCAACAGCGAGCAAACGCATTTGTGATTCAGAATGTATGGTCTACTGATCCTGACTGTCCATAGGCATCGTGACCCTACATTGGACAAGAGGCTTAGAAAATGGATGGAGGAACTTTTTTCTGTTTGTATTTGATTTGACCATGCAAGTGATAGCAATCATTATGTTCCGTTCTTATGTATACACTACATGTTTTGTGTATTGTGCAAGTTTTTCATTTAGCTTTTCTTCTTTTTTATCCTTGTCATCAATATGATTTTCAATGCTGTTCTGTTTAATATGCACATCTATTCATTTCAACATGTCAAGGCAAACACAACTTTTGTAATCCCATTACGTTCAAGTACATCGATTACTGAACATTGGGAGTTTGATCTTTGGCATTAAAAGAACTTGATCTCAGCATAATTGTCACAGAAGTGAAAGAGTGAGTAATTTATGACACAGTATATGCAGGAATGCATAATCACCTGTTCTGTTATGTTCTCTGTTATGTTCTCCCATCTTGCAAAAAACAACAAACACAACCAGAACCAAGGTCAATGTAACCGATGCTAATGTGACATGCTCGGTCTTGTCAGAAAGCAACGCCAAACTACATTTCAAAGTCAAATATCGTGCAGCCACCGGAACAACATTAGAATAGTCGATTGAAGGGCCTCATCTGTCTTCTTCAGTTGCTGTTCAATGTTTGGTGTGGATATTTTTTCTACTCCTCGAGAAATCGACCGAGACCATAGAACTCTTGCAGCCAAACCAGTGATAGGAGAGAAACCAAGAGCGGTTATCATCAGCCTTCATCGATACCAGCAGAAAAGGCTGATCTGATCCTACGCTAAGCCAGAGCTAAGAGAAGCAACCTAAAGTACCAGGGTTATCTGATCATAATATGTGGCGAGGAGGGTGTGGTAAAGTGAGGTCTGCACTGGGGGAACAGGTGCGTCGATGAGCGGTAATAAAGAGGTCAAGTGAATGATGACTAACACCTGTGTCTAATTCCAGTGATTGGCGGAGAGACGAGATATAAGCGCCCGCAGATCTGGGACAGAGAGAGAGAGACTGATTAAAAGTGATAAAGGGTTTGATAAAAGGGTTACTCGCCATCCCTGACTTTCTTGTCCTTTTCCAACATCATTGGACAAATTCTAGCAAAACATTGCAACAATATTTTTTAAAGTATCATTTCAAACTGCTAAAAGCAATACCATGCATGAAGGAATGCTGTCTTCATTGAAAGCCACTTCAGGTCACAATGCTCCACAGGCTCAAAAGGGTGTTGTGTAAGTGTTCTTAAAACCAGACTGTGGTCCCATGAGTGCACCCTAACAGTCTGCTCAGTTACTGGGATTTTCACGCACAACCATTTCTAGGATTTACAAAGAATGGTGTAGAAAAGGAAAAGCATCCAGTATGCGGCAGTCCTTTGGGCCAAAATGCCTTGTTGATGCTAGAGGTCAGAGGAGAATGGGCCGACTGATTCAAGCTGATAGAAGAGCAACTTTGACTGAAATAACCACTCGTTACAACCGAGGTATGCAGCAAAGCATTTGTGAAGCCACAACACGCACAACCTTGAGGCGGATGGGCTACAACAGCAGAAGACCCCACCGGGTACCACTCATCTCCACTACAAATAGGAAAAAGAGGCTACAATTTGCACCAGCTCACCAAAATTGGACAGTTGAAGACTGGAAAAATGTTGCCTGGTCTGATGAGTCTGGATTTCTGTTGAGACATTCAGATGGTAGAGTCAGAATTTGGCGTAAACAGAATGAAAACATGGATCCATCATGCCTTGTTACCACTGTGCAGGCTGGTGGTGGTGTAATGGTGTGGGGGATGTTTTCTTGGCACACTTTAGGCCCCTTAGTGCCAATTGGGCATGGTTTAAATGCCACGGCCTACCTGATCATTGTTTCTGACCATGTCCATCCCTTTATGACCACCATGTGCCCATCCTCTGATGGCTACTTCCAGCAGGATAATGCACCATGTCACAAAGCTCCAATCATTTCAAATTGGTTTCTTGAACATGACAATGAGTTCACTGGACTAAAATGGCCCCCACAGTCCCCAGATCTCAACCCAATAGAGCATCTTTGGGATGTGGTGGAACGGGAGCTTCGTGCCCTGGATGTGCATCCCACAAATCTCCATCAACTGCAAGATGCTATCCTATCAATATGGGCCAACATTTCTAAAGAATGCTTTCAGCTCCTTGTTGAATCAATGCCACGTAGAATTAAGGCAGTTCTTAAGGCCAAAGGGGGTCAAACACAGTATTAGTATGCTGTTCCTAATAATCCTTTAGGTTAGTGTATACTGGTTACACTTTATTTTACAGTATGTGTACTTACCCAAGACAGCCCTGTTCTTGTTTAGCAGGCACGGCAGAAACATAGCACCAGTGGCGCAGGGCAATGCTCTGGAACCAACCCTTCCGATATTCCTGTTGGAGGGTGCTCTAGAATTCAGGATTGTATTTTGCACCTTAATATCACAAGACCTCAACAGTAATTCTGTCTCCTCAGAGGTCAGGCACAGAGCTGTAGCAGATCAGAATTTATGAGACTGCGACCTCGCTTTTCAGATTGGGCGGTTTAGTAAAACGTTTCTTAAGAGACACTATCGCTTTATTTGCTGAATAGACTGAATTTAAGCTTTTATTCACATTTTAAAAAAACTCAATGGAGGGACAGAAAGCTCTCAGATTACATCAAAAAGATCTTTGTGTTTCAAAGAAGAGTATTAAGGGAATGGAATGATTTTTGGGTGAACTATCCCTTTAATGTTTCCTGAATGGATTTGGATAGATCATTGTGATCTCTCTTTGTTTCATCCACTGCTGCATCCGGAGGACCTGGGAAATTTTAATGGCAGTCACAGGCCAAAATCTTAGGAACTGGTGTCTAAATGGGTGAAGGCAAGAAACTGGACCACACAGCAAAACTCTGTTAGTTAAAATCAACTCAATCTGAGTGTACATGCATGACCATCAAATATACTTTAATGCAGAGTTAAAATAAATCTGCTCTTGGAGTTAAATTTTTTAATTTTTTTTAAATTGAACTCTTCCTGGAATGAAAATACTAATCTTACAGAGAGTAATTGTATCTCTAAAATTTAGTTAATATAACCTCCTTACCAGTGTTAAAAATCAACACTTAAAAGATATTTAATTTAACACTTCCTAGAGTTTGACATAAAGAAAAGTTGTGGCCAATCACCTTCCGTATTCTATTTATGGAAAAAGTGTTGAAAGTGCCTCTGCAGTTCAAAATGCTTTTACTACCAGTTTCGCTCATCAGACGTAGTGTAAGCATAGCGTAAACGGCGAGAGGCACTTTCAACACTTTTTCCATGGAAGGTGATTGGCCGGAACATTACTTTATAAAGTTTTAAATATGGATATGTGGAGCACGTTATATGAGGGACAGAGGCATTTTTTATGGACTTAAAAAACAGAGCAACAATTACTGTTTAATCAATTACAATTAATACATTTTATTTGTCTGAAAGAAGAATGTCATATACACCTAGGATGACTTTAGGGTGAGTAAATCATGGGCTAATTTAAATTTTTTGGTTAATTATCCCTTTAATTGATGTTCAACAAATAAAAAACAGATAAAATACAGATGATCAAATGATAAAACTCGGGCTGCTGAATATTCGATCCCTTTCCTCAAAAGTGCTTATTAATGATAGGATTACAGATCATAGACCTGACGAATACATTACTTTAAATGAGTCCACCCCCCAAGATTATTGTTATAAACATGAGCTGCGTCTGAAAGGTAAAGGGGGAGGGGTTGCTGTAATTTATAATAATATCTTCAGTATTACTCAGAAGTCTAGTTTCAAATATAATTCCTTCGAAGTTTTGGTGCTTTAGATAACGTTATGTAGAGTAATTGATAAATCCTGTCTAACATTTGTTTTAGCTACTGTATACAGGCCACCAGGGCATAATACAGACTTTATCAAAAAATTTGCTGACTTTCTATCAGAATTAGTACTGGCCGTAGATAAAGTACTAATTGTTGGTGATTTTAATATCCATGTAGACAACGAAAAAGACGCATTGGGATTAGCATTTAAAGACATACTAAACTCTATTGGAGTTAGGCAACACGTGTCAGGACCCACTCATTGCCATAATCATACTTTAGACCTAATATTGTCACATGGAATAAATGTTGATACCGTTGAAATTCTGCAGCAGAGCGATGACATCTCAGATCATTACCTAGTATCATGTATACTTAATTTAGCTAAGGTTTCAAAGCCGCCACCTCGCTTCAAAAATGGCAGGACAATCACTGCCGCTACTAAAGATTGCTTTTTGAATAATCTCCCTCATCAGTATCATCTCCTCAGCATCCCAGATAGCATAGAAGAACTCGATGATGCAACAGAAACTATTGACTCTCTCTTTTCCAGTACTTTAGACACAGTTGCTCCTCTGCGCTTAAAGAAGATTAAAGAAAATAGTCCAACACCGTGGTACAACGAGCACACCCGGGCCCTTAAAACAGCAGCCAGAAAAATGGAGCGCAGCTGGAAGAAAACAAAACTAGAGGTCTTTCGTAATTCGTGGAAAGAGCACATGATCGCATACAGAAAGGCCGTAAGAACTGCTAGATCTGCTTATTTCTCAACTCTCTTGGAAGAAAACAAACACAACCCAAGGTATTTATTCGATACAGTGGCTAAATTAACCAAAAATAAAGCTTCAACTTCTGATGATTGTAAACAGCACAGCAGTAATGACTTTATGAACTTCTTCACATGTAAGATTGATAATATTAGGAAGAAAATTTTAACCATGCAGCCGTCTACTACAGTCTCACATCAGACAGAGCATTGTAGTGTCACTGAGGAAAAATTACACTCATTCACTGCTATAGAAGAGGACACACACACACACACACACACACACACACACACACACACACTCACTCACTCACTGCTATAGTAGAAGAAGAATTGGCTAAACTTGTTAAATCATCAAAATCAACAACATGTATGCTCGACCCTAGTCATGATCCCAGCCTGTGTTTCCCTGTCTTGTGAGGACTTTTGTTATTTCCTGTCTTGTGTCATGTTTTGTAGTTCTTTGTAGTTTCATGTTGATTAGTTCTCCCAGGAGGTGTTTCCAATTTAGCCACACCCTCTTGTTAAGCTAGTCTTTCCTTTGTATATATAGTGCTTGTGTCTTACTGGTGTTTGTGGGTTGTTGTACATGTTATGGTTGCTTCTAGTTTGTGTGTCCTAGTGGTCTTTGTTTCTTTATTCCTGGAGTTGTTTTGTTCAATGTGTTATTTTATTAAAAACCCTGCATTTAGATCCTCGCCTTCGCCTGCTATCTCCAGCACGTGACAACCCTATACCGACTAGGCCACGGGTCTTCAACTAAAATTGCTTGAGGTCCAGTAAATGAACCCTCCTCACTGGCCGAGGTCCGGACAATTATATACCTAAAAACGATAATTTATGTTTATTGCCAGACTAAAGAAATTAGTGAAGATAACATTTGTTATTTGTTACGTTGTTATTGAACAAAATATAATAAGTTCTCATATGGACAAAACATGTCTGTTCATATTGTTATAGCAAACATAGGTAATCCTTCAAAAAATTTCTCATTTTGATGTTGTTCTGTTAAATACCTTCTATCTCTAAATCTGCACTGAAAATACATTCATTTAAACATTAATAGCAACTAAAGTGCTTTTCCCTGCTGAACTGAGATAAATAATAACAATCAATGAACGCAAACCCCCCTGGTTAAAAAAAACAACAACTGAAATCTCAACACATTTAATGTTCATTCACATGTATAGTCTCTGCTTAACTAAATGTCTCTAATATTGAACACTGCTCTCTTCTGTGCTTCAAATTGCACTGGTAAAATATCATTAGCAATATCATTCAGAAACACAAACAGGCAAAAATAAAGTGCCACCAGTGTTGGAAAAATTAAAAAGTGCAAGAAACATTTTATTTAATGTTTCCACTTTTGACAACAGTGACAGAATGTTCAAGTTCAAGTTCAAGTTCAATTTTATTTGTATAGCACATTTCCAACAGCCCCCAGGCTGACCAAAGTGCTTTACAGAAGAGCAAGAATATCACACATACAGAAAATAAAAATAAATAAACCACATAAGAATATAAAAACCACCTATAAAAAAGTTTAACAAATCACCATAATCAGTACACTAAGGAAAATAAAAAAGTTTTTAGCAGGGACTTGAAAATAGACAAGGAAGGGGCCAGCCTAATCTCTAAAGGCAGGGTATTCCAAAGTCGTGGCCCTGCCACCGCAAAAGCACGCTCACCTCTACGCTTTAGTCTAGCGCGAGGAACGACCAACAAAGCCTGATCACAAGAACGGAGGCTTCTGGTTGGAGTATAGGAGTGAAGGAGTTCAGATAAATAGACAGGAGCTTTGTTATGTATGGATTTATACACAAAGAGTAGAATTTTGAAGTCTATTCTCTGACAAATCGGCAACCAGTGAAGGGATCTAAGAATCGGAGTGATGTGATCATGTTTACGACACTTTGAAAGCAGTCTGGCAGCAGCATTTTGGACAAGCTGAAGTCGCGCAATTTGAGATTTAGATATACCGCAATATAGGGAATTGCAGTAATCTAAACGCGACGTAACAAACGCATGAACAGCCATTTCGAGTGTTTTTGGGGAGAGAAAGTTTTAAATTTTTGACAGTAGACGAAGCTGATAAAAACTGGATCCAACAACAGATGAGATATGTCTGTCAAATTTTAAAAGCTGGTCAAAAATAAAACCCAAGTTCGTCACCCGTGTCGATCTAAAAGCGGATAAACTTTCTAGCTCAGGACCTATACACTGAGGGTTTTCATTTGGACTGAATACAATCACCTCTGTCTTGTCCTCGTTTAAGAAGAGGAAGTTCTGGGCTAGCCATATTTTAACCTCCTCTAAGCATTGGAGAAGAGAGGTGATCGCAGTGGAGTTGTTTTTCTTTACTGGAAGATAGATTTGGGTGTCATCTGCATAGAAATGAAAGGACACACCATGCTTTCTTAAAATAGAGCCCAAAGGCAGCATGTACAAAGAGAATAGAGAGGGAGCTAAAATAGAGCCTTGAGGAAGGCCACAGGTCAGAGGAGCGGCGGAAGATGAAAAGTTACTCAATTTCACAAAAAAAATTCTGTCAGATAGGTATGAATGAAACCATTTCAGAGCGTTTGCTTTTAGACCTACCCAAGACTCTAGTCTAGATAATAGTAAGGAGTGGTCAATGGTATCAAAAGCAGCTGATAAATCTAAAAGAATAAGAACCACAGAGTCCCCTGAGTCAGTGGAGATGTAGATGTCATTTACAACTCTCAGAAGGGCGGACTCAGTGCTGTGCGCAGACTTAAAGCCAGACTGAAAAACCTCATAAATAGAATTGCTAGTCATAAAGTTTTGAAGTTGATTCAGCACAATTTTTTCTAAAACTTTTGAAATAAAAGGCAAAACCGAAATGGGGCGAAAATTTTTTAGGACAGTGGGGTCCAGAGAGGGCTTCTTGAGCAGAGGAGTGACTGTAGCGACTTTAAGGTCAGCAGGGACAGAGCCCGTTTGGAGACACTTATTAACAAGAGATAACAGACCAGGCCCAATCGAATCAATAATTAGTTTTAAAAATTTGGGGTGAATAATTTCACTAGGACAGAATGAGGGTTTAAGATTGTCAATCACCTCCTTCAATTCCTGGAGATTGACGGGTTCAAAAGCGTCCAAAAATGCAGAGGCGGGTGACATGATTGGAGAATTGGCTAATGTTAAGGTGGGACAGACATCAAGTCTTAAGTTCGTAATCTTGTCACTAAAGTATCTCAAGAAGTTTTCACAGAAGGATTGGTAACAGATTGAATAATTGAAAACAAAACCTTCGGTTTAGAGTGATTAGCTTCAATTAGGTTGGAGAAGTATGCAGCTTTTGCAGACTTGGCTGCAGTCTGGTAGGATGTAAGAGAGTCTCTGAACATTTGAAGAGAGATATGCAGCCTGTCTTGTTTCCATTTACGTTCTGCCTTCCTGCAGTTTTGTCTTAAGAGACGGGTAGCAGAGTTTTGCCATAGTATAGATTTAGTTTTCTGTTTATAAGGCTTAAGGGGGGCAGTTGCATTTGCTACCATAAGCCAGGCAGAGTTCAGGAGGCTCAGATGTTGATCAGCATCCAAGTCAGATAATGGTTGATCCAAGTTCAATTTTGAGCAACGTTCATCAAAACACAAGTTGAAATTTGTGCTAAACTGAGGAGAGTAAAAGCGAGAAAGACTAACAGTTGTACTAGGAGAATGAGAGAGCTCTGGAAGGGATAGTGTGAATAATATAGGCTTATGATCAGATATCATAAAATCTGAGAGCACAACATCAGTCACATCAAACCCATATGAGAGTACAAGGTCCAACGTATGACCCAAAATGTGTGTAGAGTCACTGATCCACTGGGAGAGATTAAAAGCATTGATAATATTAAGAAACTCATGTGATAGGGGGTTAGACGGACAGCAGACATGAATATTAAAGTCGCCCACCAATAGGAAGCGGTCGTAATTTGTCGCAATATTGCCAATCAGTTCAGTGAAATGCTGTAAGAAGTCCTTAGAGGAGTGCGGGGGACGATAAATCACCACTAGACATACAGGACCGTTCCAGTCCAAGTGAAGAAACTGAGCTTCGAAGCTGAAAAAGGTCGTTCCAGGGACCAATCGACAGCGTGCAGAGAGAGAGTTCTTCAAGATAGTTACTATGCCACCCCCGCGTCCACTCGGACGAGGAGAGTTAAAAAATGTACAGTCAGCGGGGATCAGTTCAGAAAACGGAGTTAGATCACCAACCTTTAACCAGGATTCCGTGATAAACATAAAATCCAATTTGTGAGCTGAGTAAAAGTCATTTAGTAAGAAGGTCTTGTTCACCACAGAACGGGCATTTAATAATGCCATCTTCGGTGGAGGGATAATAGCAGGCGATGAGGACGCTCTTTTCAGCGTGCGCAGATTAGTGTTAGTCACCCCCCGGCCTGGAGCCGAGGCCGGTGCGGTAGAGACCGGAACGAAAAACAGGACTCGGGTGCACGGGGAGAACGTGACGAAGCCACCGGTATGCCACGTCCCGCGGGCGCCAGGTAGTAGAACCGCCGTAAAGCGATTCATGGGAAGGATCCGAGAGAAAACCAGCCCGCAGGTGAGCTTTTAGCTTCACGATGTAACCTCCGCGGTTTCCTCGTTTCCTCCTTCGCTTTCTCCGCGGGATGTTGAGGGGCCACCGGCGAAAATGACCCGGGACAGCCGATGTGGACGACTCATCAGTCTTGTTAAAAAAACAGTCCACCTCTAAAATGTAGGAGTTTGAAAATGTGGTCGCAACCGAGTTGCGGATATCCAAAAGTGCTTGGCGGTCGTAGGTTAAAAGCGTGTAGCAATTTAAAAATAGAGCAGACAACCAGACAAGCAACCACAAGAGCGACAGACGGCAAGCCCAGCACACAGGCGCCATCACATCTAGCTCAGTGGACGGACACTCAAAGCCTCGTACAGGATGCAGGAAGAATAAATGCGATTTTTTTTTTCACCCATTCATCTCGGAAAACTCGGTTTTCCGCATGAACTTACCTAATTTTTGAAAATGCCATTGTTTTTTGCGTGCCGCTTTTTGCTCTCAGTCTCTTCTTCACTGCATGCATGACCGCGTGTCTGAACGCAGCAACAGTGAGCATAGTAACGTTAACTGTCGTCGCAACCCATGGCGACATAGGACCCAAACGGTTCTACTGAGCTGCCTGATATAAATGTGATTTTTTTTTTTTATGGCATTTGGCATTTATGTATTTGATTACGTCAAAAGGCTTCGCGGTCCAGATTCGGACCGTAGTCCGTTAGTTGGCGACCCCGGGACTAGGCTATTAAAAGAGATGCTACCAGAGGTCATAGATCCTCTTCTTAATATCATTAATTCACCTTTGTCATTAGGATATGTACCGAAAACTTTTAAGTTGGCTATTATTAAACCACTTATTAAAAAAACGCAACTTGATCCTACAGAATTAGTCAATTATAGACCAATCTCAAATCTACCCTTTCTGTCAGAAACACTAGAAAAGGCAGTGTCCTCACAATTATGCTCCTTTTTAGAAAGAAATGGTATCTGTGAGGATTTCCAGTCAGGATTTAGAGCGTATCATTGCACTGAGACTGCTCTCATTAGAGTTACACATGATTTACTCTTATCATCCGATCGTGGCTGTATCTCTCTATTAGTGTTACTCGATCACCGGTCTCGTGTGCTCTCATGAGGGAGCCCGGAGACATAGATGCAACATCAGTGGTGGACGAGAGAGGACCAGGCCTGGATTTTAAGTTGTGTTATTTTATGTTTGTGTATGTATGTATGTATGTATGTATGTATGTATGTATGTTTGTACTTTCATTTAATTAATTTATTTTAGTAAAGTCTGTTGAACGTTAACCAGTTCCCGCCTCCTTCTTCCCACACGAACAAACATTACTACAGCCACGAAAGCTGCAACTTGCTAATAAAAGGTGACAGTCAGAAATCGGATTTTCCCTAATGCTTGGCGCCATGCTCCCTGGTCCTCGGTATGAATCTGCCCTTTTTGGAGAGATTTGAAATAATGATTTCAGAATAATGTTTATTTTAGCCAGGCAAAAACATAAAATAAAGGAATTAAAAAGAATCCATCATACAGAACTGATCAGCATACAATATAAATCACAATTACAAAATAATAGTATGAAAATAGTTTCAAAGAGTTCCCATAGACTTCTGATTACAGATGCTTCTTTGAGTGGTTTGTCAATTCCCTTTAGATACTCAGCCAGAACCAGGGGTGATAGCGTTCCGGCACCACGCCGGATTTCCGGCGTAGGCTACTGTGGCTGCAAAAAAAAAAAAAAAAAAATCAGGTTCTGGTTATGTTGGTCTACGGCGGCGTTTTAGTGCCATGTTAAAAAAAAAAATAATAATAATAATAATAATAATAATAAAAAAGATTGTCTAATGTTTATATGATGTCTGTTTTTAAAAGCACGGAAGAGAATATGTGCTGTTCTGTTAGACATCGTTTCAGCTATTAAAATAGTTCTGTTTTGTATGTATGGCAAAGTGATTTCGTTTCTGTTTTTATTAATTAAGTTGTAATGGGAAGATTTTTTATTCGTCAGATATAAATATGGTATAGGGGCATATCCATTGGTTTGTGCGGAGAGTGGAAGCTTGCACGATGCAATACGGCGCCAGAGCCGTCACTTGCACTTTTTTTTATCCAGTGGAAACGAATTATCCTCAAAACAATACATGCCTTACCGACATCAAATACATAGATGGAGAGATTTAAATTATTGCTTAACGAAATAAAATAAAACAAATCAAACCAAAAACTCTTTCATTATATCTGTAAAGATGCATTTCTCGCGTCAAAGTGGAGATTTCTATTAAGGATCTTGCGTCACTGATTTAGAATACACTAGTTTATTCATAAATAATTCAAATATCCCCTTACCCTCCGACACATTCATTAGCCGCGTTTCCATTACCCTTCAAATTGCGCAAATTGAAATTGCGAATTGAAAATACGCCCAATGGAAACGCGTCAATTTCGCTAAAACTCCCATATATTGCAAAAAAAATTTTATGCTCGCATGAGGTGGTTTTTCAGGCAATTCGAAAAAGGAAATTTTCGCAAAACTGCAATGGAAACAGTTTTTTTCGCATTTACAGGTCACCTGGTACGGTCACGCATTGCTCTCACATAGGGCCTACATATAATTTTTTTTCCACTCAAGTATGTACGAGATCTTATGTCGTTAAAACGACATATATTTTCTCCTAATAAGGAAAGTGGCGTAACTTTATAATGACGGACCCCGGTGCAACCACAAATATCTTAACTATCTATAGGCCTATACTGTAATTATGACATATATTCAAGAAATCGATTAAAACAGAAAGACGCTATATAGTTTCAGCCTTGCTCAAAGACTAGGTCTATCAATTCCCGACGATCTTGGTTTGCTTCTTATTTATTAAATATAGCCTACAGCCAAATAGTTGTTAAACATTAATAAAAATTAAAATACAATTTATACAAAACGAAATTAATTTTAAAGAAAGACTTTCTAGAAAACACAATTCAATTGTGCTCAAAATCCATGTCTCCAGACATATGCACATCTGATTATGTGCTTTACTCATGCTGCTCACTTTTCATAATCAACATATGAAATTAAAAGATTATAATATTTAGACATAGCCTAACTATATGAAACTAAATAGGCTATGTTTTCTTTAACCCTCTTTCCGATGAAGTCGTTGTCGCCTTTTGATGAATTTTTTCCTTAGGCTATTCCAGCGGAAACTTAAAATACTCCGTCATTTTTAGCCATACAGATAAGTGCAAGACATAATTATAAACAGTAAACTGTCTACTTTTATTTGTGTACACTCAATAACAGCAAAGGCCGTGACTCAGGGAACAGATTATTTTGCACTCCACTCCAAACGCTGTCTTCATTTCAAAAATATATTTTGTTTATTAAACGCAAAGTTTTTCATTTCAAAAGCATTTCTAAATTCAGTTTATATTTCCAAAAAACGAAATTCCGAGCCAAAATAACGAAGTGGTAAAAAAAAACACCACCATGCAAATTCAAACTTTTCGCTCGTCTCTGTATGTGGCAATGCGTCACAATAACCTGGGCTGGCGTATGTAAAAGTCGATCATTCTTTACAGATGATGGTATGTTTGGACAGAAGACGAGTTCTTTTATTAAACTCTTAAAAAAACATTAGAATATAAAATGCCACAATTTATCATAACACCTCATATGTGCCGCTCAAGTATAAGAGGCTTTCCTTGCCATCAGTGCTATAACACGCACGTCTCTTTCCATTAATAATAATGGCGTGCGGTGGCTGGGATAAACATAAACATAACATACGTAGCATGATTTTTGGAATGATTTATCACGAGAGGAAAAAAAAATGTTTCAGTGGCATAACATCAGTTAATGGAAACGCTGTCATTTCGCAATATTTTTTGTCGACTTTGATGTAGACTAATATAAATTTAAAATACATCGTTTTAATAAATACAAATCAGCAAAACTGTTTCAAGTGATAGGCATTATTCAATTAAAAGTATCAATGAATAAAACATTATGTTGACCAGGTGGATTATTCATTGAAATCATGGAGAATGACGTTTAGTTTTATTTTCATCATGAATGACAGCGCACCGTGTATTTACAGACAAACGAAATCTGCAGAAGTCTCTTTACTGCGGAACTGAACTTAATAAAACAGAAAAGAAATTAATGTGTCATACATACAAAACGGAACTGTTTTAATAGCTGAAAGGATATCTAAACGTTTTGCTATGTTCTGTCTATGCAAACAGAACAGCAGTAGGCTACATAGGCTAATAAATCAAGCGCGTCATCGTCACAACCATAGCCTTGTTTCCGCACGGAATAAAGTATTTTATTCTCGGAACATTTCGACTTTATTCTCCGACTTTATTTTTATTATTAATAGTATTATTATTTTTTTGCAGAGGATAGATATTTCGACTTTATTCTCTGAATATTCCGACTTTAATCTCGGAGTTTCGACTTTAATCTCGGAAACTTAGATTTTTTTTTATTAAATTTTTTTTTTTTTAACATGGCACTATATGTCGTCGTATTGATCTGTCATTTAGATCTGAGATGCGCAGGTCAGAGAGCAGCTTTAACGCTCAACGACTCATGAGCCAATCAGAAGTAGTTAAGGGGCGGGCCTCGTGTCTTTGTCAAATAGATTGATACAGGTTAAGGCAATGCTCCATGCGCGAAGGTGTTTACAATTGTGTCTCATATTTCTCAACTCAAAACGTAAGTCATGGCTATGTTTATGAAGCCAGGGGAAGACATTAAAGACATTGATAAAAGCATAAAGAATAAATGGCGCTGGGCTTGGATTGAGGATGTGGGTAGCGACGGAAAGCCCTTTGGAAGCTGGTGTCAAAAACTCTGGCAACCAGGAGCATGCTATTGCACTGTGTGTGCCAGAAAACTAATGTATGGAACTAGCGGGAAAAAAGTACTGTCACGGCACGAATTAGACCCTGTTCACAAAGCAACAGTCAGAGCACTGCAACACACCTCACGTTTGCCAGGGGCAACAGCCACGGCAGCTATTCCACCCTCAATGACCGATCGTGTGACCGATTTAAAAATTTGCTTGTGCTCCTTCATTGCTGAGCTTGACCTGTCATTTAATATCGCCCACCCACTCGTCACTTTATGTAAAAAATTAGCGGAGGATAGACCCGCCCTGGCGCATCTGTCTGTCTCCAGGCAGCACGCAAGCTATCTTCTTACACATGGCATCTCGCCAGAGTTTAAAAAACGTCTGTCTGAGAAGCTTAAGAATGCCATGTTTTCAGTCAACATTGACGAGGCCACGGACAAAAGTATGGATAGAATTCTTAATGTACTGGTCCGATTTTATGACGAGGATGCAGGCAGTGTGAAAACACAGCATCTTGCCAGCTAAAAAGTCAATATTGCAAATGCCTCAGCTTTGATGCTGGAACTAAATGACGTCCTGCACTCATATGGGCTAGAGTGGAGGCAGGTCACCAGTATGCTACTAGACAATTGCGCAGTGATGAGGGGGAAGAAGTCGGGGCTTGAGACCCTAGCTAGAAAGGAGAACCCCAATCTGTTGGACATTTCGGGAGACACTGTCCATATGGTGTCAAATGCGGCTAAGGCTCTCATGAGCCCATTTCAATCAGAGGTGGAAGATTTTTGCTCTGATATTTATTATGACATAGAGAAGTCCCCCAAGCAGAAGGAGATTTTTGCACAATTTCAGAGTTTACTCCATCTCACCCCCAAGAGCTTGATAAGGCCCATTAGTAACCGATTCATTCAGATGCTTGAAGTCTGCAGTAGAATGAATGAACTCCTGGATGTACACGTGGTGCACTACTATCATGTCATGGACAAAAATGAGGAACACAAATAAAACTCTTTTAATAATAACAGGTGTAACAAGTGTGTATTTAATGTCTGTTATTTAGTTTAGTTATTTTTAGCTCATTATGGAATGTACAGGAGGCCTAATGATGCAACATCTTTTAAGATATTTTTTAAATGGTTACTGTAGGTGTTAGAAAAATAGCAAAATTAGCAGCATATTAAGGTAATAGGCTATATAGTTACATAAACGTGTGTGTGTGTGTGTGTGTGTGCGTGTGTGTGTGTGTGTACTACAGAAGGCTTCTTAATCAGGTGTTTGAGCGGCATGACCTCACAACTGAGGAAAAGGCCAGGATAGTAGTTCTTCAGAAAGAACAGGCAGCAGCGTCCCGGACGGGAACACAAGTTAACCAAGACCGAAAAGATCGGATCTCTGTAGTAATTTCAGAGTTCGAAAGAGTAAAAGTCATGATTGACTTATACAGAGGTATCTTTTGTATGACTAGGCAAACTAAATGCAACTTAAAATGTTGTATTTGTTAAATATTTTTGTGTTTGAAGTCCACTAGCACCTGATCTAACAAATGACCTAAGTCATGATGCAATGAAACAGTCAGGTCTTTTCTACAGCAACAATAACCAAATTAATGAGAATATGATCAACATTTAAGTACGATATTGTGAAGAACTATGTAACAAGGTATCAGTTTCCTATAATTTACTCCTGTAACATGAAAGTGAGTAGCATATTCAAAAGCCATCTCTGTAGTCTCATTAGTCTAATCTAATTTTTATTTAGACCTAGACTTGATACCTAGAAACATATGTCACCTCAGAGGCTATACAGAAGCTTGATTTTTTTTTTTCCATTGTGTCAGAAAGAAAAATGTATTGTTATAGTTATCTTGGAATATATCAAAAAGTAATTCCCTCTATTATATGTATGACAAGTGTTCTGATCCAATTAATGTTTCGCTGGAAATAAATGTAGTTGTATTATTATTTAGTTACAGTATATTTTGTATTTTAAATACATAATCATACTTTTGTTCATTTAATTGCTCAAATTGAATTATTTGTTGTTTTTTATATTTGCAGGGGTCCTTCTAACATTTCAGAGATTTGTCAAAGAGCTTCAACATGAAAAGCCAATGGTGCATTTGTTGCATGTGGAAATGGTGGCCCTTGTTAGAGAGCTCCTGAGCAAATTTATGAGACCAAAGGCTATTCCACTGAGTCACAAGGAGATTCTCAAGGTTGATGTACGGAGCAGGGATTTGCAACTGTCAAACCAGAGGCTCTCTGTTGGACAATTCTGCTACAATGCAATGAACAAAGCTCGTGTGGAGAGGAAGGTATGGGTTGGACATATCTATGACTCTCTCAGAGAAGGGTATATGAGGTCAGCAGAGTTTCTGCTAAAAAACCTTCCCCTGGATAACATCATATTAACATCACTCTCTGCTCTGACGCCGTCTCTAATTCAATCCGATGCAGTTGTTGGAGCATTCACTACATTAGGAGAGGCCTTGCCAAATGTTGTCCCTCCAGAAGAGATCGGTCAACTGGTTGAAGAATGCCGGGCTTACCAGATGGATGCGGACATGCTTCTTCGTGTACCAAACTACATCGAAGGGGACTGTCGAGTTGATGTAGACTGGTGGAGCCATGTTGCTTCTTTGAAAAATGCAGAGAGAGGTGTGAAGTATCCCACCCTGTGCAAACTTGTTAAAGCGCTTCTGTCCATTTTTACAGGCCCCTTGGTGGAAGGATCATTCAATTTAATGGATGATATCCTAGAGTCTGACAGGTGCTCCATGAATGTGGAAACATACGAGAGCCTCGCAGTGATCAAGTCCACACTTAAGGCCAGGAACTGGACAGCCTCAACTATGAACATTGACCAGCCTTTAAGGCGATCCTGCCTTTCCTCATTCCAAAACTACCAATTACATTTAAAGAAAAAGAAAGAGACTGCACAGGCACTAAAGAAGAAAAGGCTTAGTGAGGCAGCAATGATTCTGTCCTCAAAGGAGGCAAACAAATTGTCTCAACAGGCCCGAACTGCACAAACCTCCACCTCCTCTGCACAAGCCTCTACCACCTCTGCTCAACAGGGCCTCCTGAAAAAGAGAAGACTACCCCAACCCTCCTCTGCACAAGCCTCCACTTCCTCTGCACAAGCCTCCACCACCTCTGCTCAACAGGCCATCCTGAAAAAAAGACCACCCAAACCCTCCTCTGCACAAGCCTCCATTTCCTCTGCTCAACAGGGCCTCCTGAAAAAGAGAAGACTACCCCAACCCTCCTCTGCACAAGCCTCCACTTCCTCTGCACAAGCCTCCACCACCTCTGCTCAACAGGCCATCCTGAAAAAAAGACCACCCAAACCCTCCTCTGCACAAGCCTCCATTTCCTCTGCTCAACAGTCCCTCCTGAAAATGAGAAGACCACCACAACCCTCCTCTACACAAGCCTCCACCACCTCTGCTCAACAGGCCTTGGAAAAAAGAATACCACCCCAATCCTCCTCTGTACAAGCCTCCACCACCTCTGCTCAAAAGGCCCTTGAAAAAAGAAGACCACCCCAACCCTCCTCTGCACAAGTCTCCACATCATCTGCACCATCACAGTTTTTTCCTCTCTTTTATCAATCCAAAGCATCATCAACCATGTTAAAAAGGAAAGGTTCCGAGGACCAAAAACAATGTTCATCAAAAAGGAAGAAATGAAGGGAGGGAGGCATGTTTTCCACACTGTCTTTTACAGTTATTTATTTTGGTTTTTCAGTTGTTTTTCAGTTGTCACCATTTGCATGTTTTGAAAAAAAAAACTACGTTCAGAAAGGAAGAAATTAAGGGAAGGAGAAATGTTTTTGTTAATCCCATACCGTCTTTTACAGTATATTCATTTTTTATAGTTTTTCAGTTGAATGGTGCATATTTTGCAATTAAATTTGTTAAAGAAAATTGAATGTGTGTCCTTTTCATGTCTTTTAGGTAATCAATTCCTGTGTACTTTGGAGTACTATTATTGCCACTTACTGACCTGTCTTGGTATGACTGTAGCATCTGCAGCATTTACTTCCAGTGATTGTACTAAGATGGGCTAATAAGGTCAATGTAGGCACTGAACATATTGAGAAGAAAATGCTGTGGTTTCTTGAATAATACTGAGGGCATAATGCAAATATGAAAATATCTAAAAAAGAGCCACTTGTCAATAATGATGATCAGGGTTATACATACTTAGGCTGTTTATATATTTGGGCCCAGGGGCCAACAGGTTGTGTTAAAAGTGCGTCGCATACATAGTACCCTCTCGGGGGGCAAGGAAAAAAGTTCAGGCTCAGGAATTTTTTTCACTATCAGCCCTGCAGAACAGAAGAACAATAAACATTTAGCAGCCAAATATTTATGCAGTAAATTGAACTTTTCTCGTGCCCACTGGTCACGCCTATCTTTGGGGGATGACAGCAAATATTTATCAAAAGATCTTTATGAGCATCTCCCACACCCGGAGAACAAGCATTGTTTTCTTTATTCGGACCTGTTCTACTGGTGTGGGAATGAAACCTCTTTACCAATCGCACCAAAAGTACTTATATTGACCATAAATAAACAGCTTGAAGTAGATTGGGCCAAGTGGGGTCTTGTTTTCTTGATCTCCTCTTCAGAGGAGTGAAGTTTTATTGTCTTATTGCATCTTGAGTTCATTCTCAGGTGAAATCCATTCTTACAAAAACATTGTATAAACTTTTTAAAATTTTGCTTATTACTTACAAAGCTCTAAATCGTTTAGCTCCCCTGTACTTTAATACAGAGAATATCCAAATCAACTGCAGGCGGTCGATCCTTTTCCTGTTTAGCTCCTAAACTCTGGAACAGTCTTCCTAGCATTGTTGGGGAAGCAGACACACTCTGCCAGTTTAAATCTAGACTAAAAACACATCTCTTTACTGTGGCATACACATAAAACACTTTTAATTTATATTATTCAAATCAGCTAGGGTGCTTGAACTAGGTCAGCCAGAACCGGGAACACTTCCCATAACACCTGATGTATTTCATGGTTTACATTTACATTTACATTTATGCATTTAGCAGACGCTTTTATCCAAAGCGACTTACAACTTGGGGGTACAATAATGGTTTGTGTTCTTGGGCCACCAGGTGCTGATGCTGTGCGGATGGGCATCTTTAACGCATTGGATTGTTTAAATGGCACCAAATTAAATAACTAATCTGTTTTTACAACAAAAATGAATTAAAAAAACTTTTCTTCAAAAATAAAATGTATTTCCTATCATCACTGTAAAGCTGCTTTGAAGCAAACTGTGTTGCAAAAAGCACTATATAAATGAAGATTGAAGGTGACTTGACTTGAATGATCAAAGACGCGATCAGAGAGAATACATTTTTAAATTTCTGGACCTGTCGGCAATTCAAAATCCTGCCAAAGAGATTAAGTTAAAAGGGATTAAAGAAAGAGTGATTAAGATTAGGATTAATGAGAGAGCAAGATACAGGGCAGTGGGAGGTTCAGCAACAGCAGCACATTGTACAATTATTTATTTACCTACTTTAAATGATTTTGTCTCCCCAACCATTTCATCCACCACAATATTTTAAATTTTTTTCTCATTTTTGCTGCATATTTACATTTACATTTAATCATTTAGCATTTTATTTCCTTAGAAAATTGACTCAGCATAAGTCTTTGCTAAAAAAACAATTTCTTCTCTGGCTTTGAATGATCGTTAGATGTTTTATGATGGAGTGTAAAGCACATTGGTTAGCGGAAGCTGTATAAATGTTGCTATATAAATAAAACTTTGACTTTGACGGGAATTATTTTTTCTGTAGCGGGTATCGGTTATGCAGATGACATGATGAACTGTCTCTAAAATGCTTACATTTATCTTCCCAAAAACAAAACTGCATCCCTTAATGTCCTCTGTTGAAGTTGGGAACACTAAAAGCTATAATAATAATAATAATAATAATAATAAAGATGGTAATAGTAGGTTCTTCACAGACGCAGGAACTGAACATGCCTATGCAGCTTAAAAGCATCAGAAAATGCTGGGTCGTCCTTTGAGGTTTTGGATTTGTAGTTATTTGGAATTGAAACACTGATAGAACATAATGTAGAGACGTTTACTTTTTAAAACCTTATCAGAGCAATTTGCATATGTGAAAATAAGAAAAGCACTTACTCATTGGGCACTTCACCTGGAAAAAGCAACAAATTCTACTCTTTTTTGTGTTTTTAAGAAGTGTGCAGTCACGTTTTTCTTATTTAGATCCTGCCTGCCTGCCTGCATAAATCATGTGTCAAAGGTAATGCAAAATGTGTAATCCATCCATGCTACTTATAAACAGGTCTGTGTACCATGCATCATGAAAAACAAAATCAGTTTTGGCATAAAGGCAGGTACATAACATCAGTTTTATTTAAAACACTTAGCTTCGCACTACATTCAGTCACAACCTTGCATAACCTTTTTGCCAAAATAAGTGACTTACCAACAGTGTGAATCACAACCCCTTCTAAACTAAATCAAATAATTCATTCAATAACTTCTAATAAGTAAATTATATATAATTGCTCTCATATTTACACTTTCACATCCATAAGACTTTTGTTCACCATCGAAACACAAAAAAATATATATTTTTTATGAAACCTTAGAGATTTCTGTCCCTCCACTGAAAGTCCATTCCCCCTCCATTTTTGGTGCTCTTTCTTTGAGATCTTCTCTCTGGATTAGTGTGTTATTGCTTTATTGCTGGATGTTTGATCTCATTTACTGTCTTAGCAGGAAAACCAGTCTTACAGAGGGACATCTAAAAATCAATTTCCGATCCAAAAAAAGAACATTTTGGTTGAATATCCATAAACTTACAGGAGTAAAAATTGTGAATTAAAAAATTGTGAATGGATTTTAGTATGAATTTCTTTAAATATACAGTTATACAAGGATAAGAAAGGATACATCTGTTTCCATTGCTTAAAGCTGTAGTCTACGATGTTGAAAATCAGTCGAGAAAGCCTGAATTTAAAAAAAACTCATCCCGCCCCTCCACACGCACACCCCTCCCCTCTGTGCTACCTGATCCCTCCCACCGGGAAACGACCTGAACAACGTCACTCAGTCAAGCAGGAGTAAACATCGGAACAGAGATGTTGATAGCTCAAAGGCACACGTTTGAGTTAACGCCCACGCAAGATTAGCAACACATGCAATGTTTTATCGGCTCGAACAGAAAACCGCTAACGTTAGGCCTATTGAAATAGTCAAGCACTTCAAGAAATATAATTACTTTGACCCGTGATAGGCGATGCTAAACGGCTAACATTCCAATGCCGACCGGCAGCATGATCATGTTGTCATGCTGATAAAAAGCTATTTATGTAATACACCACACCATAAAAGTATAAATAAATGTTTACCTGCTCAACAAATAATCAGCGTCGGTTTTAAGTCCAAAGGTTTCTCTGAAGCTTCCTCCAACGGGCAACAGTGGACCCTATATTGATTCGGCTTTGAGTCTGGCGTTCTTCACATTTATTTAAATATCTGCTCTTTCCTCAATTGACTTTCTCTTTATTCCAACCTTGACTGTTGGGGCGAGCAGGGGCCGCTTGCCGCTGTCTGTTTGTTGGTTTTTCTCCATTGCTGAGTTGACGCTGCCTACTTGCCAGCAAAATTTCATGTCGCAGGAGGGGGCGGGGTGGGGTGCGGTCGGGGGGAAACGCGAGTGGAGCAGGGATTGGATGAGAGCAGTTAACCAATGTAAGCTGTCCGGCCGGACAGCTTACATTGGTCAATTTCTCTGCGGGTGTACACCCAATAGAGTGAATGGATTTTTTTCATTCTTTTTTCTCTTCATATTGTTAGGATTGTACTGTAGAACCATAACCAGCATCTAAACGAGATTATTAATAATGAACAATCTTTGAAATCGTAGACCATAGCTTTAAGGAGAGTGTATTGCTCTTCTGGTGGTTCTTCTGATATTCTTAGGTGATATGCCATTGATCAAATACTCTATTTCTGTAATATTAATATTGTTTTCCTGCTGAAATAAACATTATATTCTTTGTTAAATGTTGATTATTCCATACAATACACTCTTTCCCTGCCCTTGTCGGAAATGTCCATCTTTTCTTGCTTTCCCTGTTATACAGTTATGATATCTTCTGAAAGAGTACAGAATCTCCTGATCAAAACACAGGTGAAGAAGAAGCAGAAACAAGTGATGTCACATGTAATCATGCGTATATGTAAAATAATGTGATCATTAACATTAAACAGCATATAAATCAAAACTGCCTAATATTACTGAGGGAAATGTGGAGCCAGGATGAGCAAGCATTAGGGGTGTTGATCTACTCCATTTGTGTTTCATCATCGCTCTGAATCTGAGTCTTTGACAAAAACATGATTTTCTCAGCTTTTTGTTTCAAATGTTAAATTTTTTCTAGTGTTCAACAAAAGTGTTGATAAAAAAGGATGCATGAAGCTTTTTTTTGTTTGTTTAAAAGCAGCGGGTCTTTTGATATATTGCGCATTCAGATAACCATACAACAAAATATTTTTAGGGGCCATGAAACTTTTGTGAAAATGATCAGAAACGCTGGTGGTGGCTGGCAAATTTTTTCAGTTAAAAGGTGATTTCCATGAATCAAGTGCTAACATGAAAAATTACAACCCAGTAAACACTTTAAACCACCACATTGGTCATTGCGTCTTTTTCAAGATGTCATTCAACCCGTGTGTTTCTGAATGAAACTTTCGGCCCCCGCCTTCCGTGGAAAAGTGTTTTATGTTGAAAGTGAAACTCAAGATGCATTTGTGACGTCATGACGAGCGGACCTGGTGGCGTTAGTCTTTCGATCCGCAGGGGAACTTTCAACACTTTCTCCATAAATTGAACAGGGAAGGCGGTCGGCCGAAAGTTTCCTTGATAAAGTTTTAAATATGGATATTTTTCTAACACAAACGCGTCGATTGGCTTCAGAAGGTCTTTATTAACACCCCAGAGCCGCGTGGAGCAGTTATATGACGGACAGATGCACTTTTTATGGACTTCAAAAACAGAGCAACTATGAATCCAATTCTAATGCTTGGATTAGCCTGGACTTTTGTAATATAACTTAGATTTTATTCGTCTGAAAGAAGAATGTCATACACACCTCGGATGACTTGAGGGAGAGGAAATCATGGGCTCATGTTCATTTCTGGGTGAACTATCCCTTTAACTAATGTTAACTAATGAAACCTTATTGTAAAGGTGTTACCGTATTTCATAGTAGTTAATGATCAGCTAATAGTGAACTACCACATTCAACTGAGCGCTAATTCATTAATCAGAGATTCTTGTTAGTTAATAGTAGTTAATAGAGTGTTATATACATTGCTCACTTGTTCCTGTGTAGTTATTCATTAACGACGGAACAGTGTTATAAAGTGTTATCAAAATTGTTTAATGAGAATTCACATGAAACATGATAATGATTTCCAGCTACATGAAATGTACTAGTCAATCATTATCTTTAACTAAATAAATATTGGGTAGATTCAGCCTCATGTAAGCATTTTCGTCAAGATTCAACATGAGCGACCAGGTAAGAGTCCATGTTTTTCATTTTATTTGCTTTTATATATTTTTTATTCTCTGAGCCAAAATTGGAAAAAAAACTAAAGAAAAGAAAAAAGAAAATTATAGACAGCTTCAGTTTATCAATATATTTATTTTTTTTAAACAATAAATATAACAACTTTCTACTTCATGTACATGAAATGTATTTCTAGATGTATTTTACATATTTATTTAATTTTTTCCTGCCTCAATGTTTGTTTTTGCTGTCTATAGATTATAAAATCAAATGTATCTGGACACACAGCATATGAAACATGATGGATGATGATGTAGAAATCGCTGTTGTTGGCATCGGATGCCATTTTCCTGGAGGTAATTGACAATTTACAGTGTTTTGTATGTCATGATTTTGGCCTTTACATTGTATGTTGTCTTCTGTTTCAGGGGAGGGACTTGAGAACTTCTGGCGAGTCCTCCTTCATGGAGAGAACTGTGCAGTTCAGATCCCAAACGACAGGTTTAATCTCTCTCAATGGTACGATCCGGATGAGAGTAAGGCAGGAAAAACATACACAGCAAAGGCAGCTCTTATTGAGGGGTAAGTCTTACATTCATTTGGCCTCATGAAAAAGATCTTATGATGTTTGTCAAAATTCAATAATAAATGAGCGTTTGTCTCGGACCCTCTGAAATGAGAAATTAAAAGTGTATAAATCACTTATTTTAATATTGCTTTATTGTTGTATGGTTCAACGTGAGAACTAACTACAGACGAGACACATCTAGAATAATCAGTCAAACAGTTTATTGACATTTGTTTTTAACACAGATCCATTGAAGATCTCAAAGCTCGAGGGCATAATGAAGTACGAGAAAGAAAGAGACTGTTCAGTAAAAGTTAGTTTAGATAATTGTTTTATATTCAAGAAAAAATATACTTGGATGTTTTGCAAATATTAATATTCTACATGTCAAATTGGTTTGTTGGCTAACTTTTTGAGCAGGGTTGAAAAGGACCTGAAAGGGCGCTGCAACTTTACATTTCTATTTAAGATTATTACAATTAAAACAGTGGTTTTTATTCTTTATTATTATTCATTCATATGTTGTTTTTTTTACATAGCGTGTTGACTGTGATTATTCAAGATGCGTCTCATCTGTAGTTTGTTCTCTCGTTGAACCATAAAACAATAAAGACTGAATTCTTCACTGCAATATTTCATGTCTCTTTTCTTACTGGAAAACAGCAGATGTTTATTCAGAAAGCAATATTGCATTTATTAGTGAGAAAAGTGCTTGGTGCCTATTCACAATTTATAAATCATTTGTTAGCGCAGAACAGCTGCTAGAAAGACTGTTGTCTTTCTAAAAGCACAGTTTCTCAGCTAATTTCAATGTCTGTGTATTATTTAATACTTATAAGCTACATATTCACACACTTTACTGGGAACTTATAAAGTGTGTAATTGGCACAATACAACCTATTAGTTTGTTTTATTTTGAGCTAATTAGTACAGAAACAAGTATAAGTGGCTATAAGACAAAAAAAAAAGGACAACAGCCAATAAAGGCTTTATTAAATAGCTTGTAATGGCATACAAGTCCATAAATAGTTAAAAACAGTTATTAGTCATTAATTACCGTCTTATTTCTGATCCTTAAAATAAAGTGTTACCTGTCTTTCAAGTGTGTATATATAGCTATACATTTCAAGTAATGCATGTGAACTAATATTTTTATTTTAATATATGACACTTTCCTAATCACAGGACTTGATTGGGTTTTTCGGTGAGGAAAAGGGAACTACAAGTAAGAATGAGAGGACAAAAGAAATTGAGTACACAGTTATATCTGTAAACAAATACTGTAAAATATAAGTGAACATCACATACCTGGCATTTCCAAGGGGTTTGATGTTTCTATGCACTGGAGAAAACGGGGGGGACGCCTCCAGCGTGACCGGTGTCTGGATCACAATCGAATCAAGTCAATCCTATTGACCGGCGACAGCCTATGATGTCATCAAGGTGCGACCAGGAAGTATATAAGGGCGCCTTGCCAACATGACACCGCCCTTCGTCTTCAGTGTCTGTTTGGCAGGCAAACCCTGAGGCATGGCAAAGCAACGCAGCGTCTCATTCCCTGTTCTCAGGGAACCTAGGTTACATATGTAACCGGAGACGTTCCCTTTCGAAAGGGAACTCGCGCTGTGTCAGCTGACGCTACAGGGAACGGTATACCCACGCCTCCTGGGGAGGCATCCAGCCCAAGGTACTGCGAACTGGCAGTGTCCTCCTCAGACTGGATCTCAGAGATGGGCATCCTGGAAAGCGGTACTCAGCATAGCGCTTTCCACGCTTGCCAGCGAGGGGAGTTAATCTGCTCGATCCTAGGATCTACTGAGCTATTATCAAATAGAAACACTCAGGAGGCCAAACTGGCCTATAAGCTGATCTAATTGGGAGGCCACACTAGGGGCCTACGACCATCTGATCAGGCCCAGGCAGCTTCGGGCTCACATACGACCCTCAGAGAGAGGGGAGCTTAAAAGGGGACTGCCCGGTAGGTAAACCAGGTTGCAGGCTAAAATCTCCCCACTTGGGGACCAAGTAGCAGAAGCGACATGAGTCGCGCTAGGGTAAGACCTTACTCAGATGCTGCCGGCTAAGGGCCAGATCACTGATAGCAGATCCTCACTAGCTGTCAGCGTCATGCCAGTTAACAGTTCCCGAACTGAGAACTAAACCCCTTAGGGAGGCCTAGTGAGGCTCATCATATGATAGCAGTATATGCCAAATGCCCGAGAATCTAAACTCAGAAACTTGCTTAAAGGGAGGCCTGGTGAGGCCTACTACCTGATAGCAGCCAAAGCCAACTGTCAAAGTAGCTGGAAAAACGGAAACTCGTTTTCTCAGGGAGGCCTAGTGAAGGCCTACTACCTGATAGTCAAGCTACACGATCTAGCCGAGCATCCTGACTCAGGAACTCACCCTCAGGGAGGCCTAGTGAGGCCTACTACCTGATAGCAAGTCTTTAGGGAGGCCTGGAGAGGCCTACTACCTGATAGCAAGCTATGCTAGCTATCCAAGCATCCTGACTCGGGAACTCACCCTCAAGGAGGCCTAGTGAGGCCTACTACCTGATAGCAAGCTATGCTAGCTATCCGAGCATCCTGACTCAGGAACTCACCCTCAGGGAGGCCTAGTGAGGCCTACTACCTGATAGCAAGTCTTTAGGGAGGCCTGGAGAGGCCTACTACCTGATAGCAAGCTACGCTAGCTAGCCGAGCATCCTGACTCGGGAACTCACCCTCAGGGAGGCCTAGTGAGGCCTACTACCTGATAGCAAGTCTTTAGGGAGGCCTGGAGAGGCCTACTCCCTGATAGCAAGCTCAAGCAATGCTAGCTATCCGAGCATCCTAACTCAGGAACTCGCCCTCAAGGGAGGCCTAGTGAGGCCTACTACCTGATAGCGGGCCTGCAGGGAGGCCTAGTGCGGCCTGCTACCTGCTAACGACTCGTGCTGACTGTTTCTCAATTAACTGGAGCCCAGGAACACGCCCTCAGGGGAGGCCTGGAGAGGCCTACTACCTCATAACAAGTGTTGGATAGGCCTAGTAAGGCCTAATACCTGATAGCGGGCCCTCAGGGAGGCCCAGCGAGGCCTACTACCTTACAACCAGTCTTCAGGGAGGCCTAGTGCGGGCTACTACCCAGCAACAGCTTAGCAGTTCCTGTGCTAGCTGAAACGGCGACTGGCAACCAGGAGCCCTCCTTCAGGGAGGCCCGGTGGGGCCTACTACCTGCTGGCAACCAGGAGCCCTCCTTCAGGGAGGCCCGGTGGGGCCTACTACCTGCTGGCAACCAGGAGCCCTCCTTCAGGGAGGCCTGGTGGGGCCTACTACCTGCCGACAGTTCATCACAACCTGCCGAGTGACTGAGCCCAGGAACACGTCCTCAAGGGAGGCCTGGTGAGGCCTGCTACCTCATGCCGAGTCTACCACCCACCAACAGCTTAGCAACTCATGCTAGCTGACACAGCGACTGGCGAACGGGAGCCCGCCTTCAGGGAGGCCTAATGGGGCCTACCACCCTACAGCAGGCCTGCAGGGACTGCTTCCTGGTGGCAGGAATGAAAAACTGGCTGCTATAACCTTGGGCTGACAGTAGCTTCTCTGCTGGCTGACAAAAATAACATCCAACTGCTCACTAGGGTTATTAGTGGAAGCCAACATTGTTGGTGAGCAATACATACCTCAAAACACATGGGGCCGAATATCCTTGGTATGAGGCCTACCAAGGCTGACTACCTAACCAGGTTGCAGCTAATAAATTGCTAACTTCCCCAAATGTCGGGATTAGCTCGCAAGGAGGCCTGCTGAGGCCTACTACCTGATCTGGAGTCTACTGCCAAGACTGCCCCAGCTGGCTACTCACAGCCAGCTGGCCTTCAATCTGTCCCAGCCTGGCTGGGTGACCCATCCCAGAGGCCTCCGATTCCTTCTGGAGCCAACTGTATGATGGCGCAGTATTATCGGCAGCGCCTACAAGCACTGGAACCTAATCACATTGTCCATAGCAGGGTACTCGGCAAATCAAACGCCCTGTACCCCCTAAGCGGAGGGAGTACCACATACGCCAGCCACCTCATGGAGGTCCTAGCTTTAATAGCGGCCTACCATACCGTGCGAGGGCGTCAGCCATGGCAATGCTCTGGCTACAAGGGAGCCCACTACCAAACCTATATAAATAAAGGTTGTGAAGTGCTGCACAACCCGAGCCATGGGTGAGGCAGAATGATACAGAGCTAGGAGTGGGAGTACTCAAAGTACTTCCCTCGAGAAGAGGGCCAGGCGAGAGCAGAGCGTTCGAATGGGGAAACGCTCACAGTTCCCTCGAGAACCTCCCGCGCGTGCTCTTCCCCCAGGCAGTACACACAGAGAGTGTGCATGTCCTCAGGCGTCAGATACCCGGGGCACGGGTCGGTGCACTTCCTAAATTGACGCTTCTTCTGTGTGCACTTCATCCTCAAACGTGATTCTTTTCGTTTTAGATACAACAGTACAAACAGTCACTGAAGACGAAGAAGCGGTGTCATGTTGTCAAGGCGCCCTTATATACTTCCTGGTCGCACCTTGATGACATCATAGGCTGTCGCCGGTCAATAGGATTGACGTGATTCGGTTGTGATCGAAAGGGAATCGAATTTCGAAAGGGAACTCCCCTGCTTCCAGTCAGTGAGCTCACCTTCACCATATTCATGCAGAATATCAGCCTGGTTGCATTCAAATTTTGAGTTCATTTAAACTAAAAATGTGAGTTATTATAACGAGTGATTTTGTTGTTTCAACTAATATTTTGTTCTTTAAATTAAAGATATTTTTTAACTTAACATTGTTTTGTTGTCATAATTTAAGATTAAATATTGTATCAACTTATTCAAGCAATCTTATTAATGCCTTAAAATTGAGCCAACATAAGTTAAAAACTTTTTTAAAACTAATTATTCTGGAATAACAGAGCACAAATAAACCATAACTTTAACATTCACATTTATTTTAACTTTCTCGAGAAGAAAAAAAAATCATTGAATTGTCTGAGAAGTACAGTATATATTTAACTACCGCTTGAATTAAGTAGAATACAATAAAAAAAACTATAAACAATCAAAATGCAAATCATTTGCTCAAAACAATTTTTTCCTGTTTAATAAGTATGGAGTATGCGAGTATGCTTAGCCTAATAAAGTGAATAAAATGAGAAAACTGTTGACAAGTCACCCACAAAATATCTAGCCACTAGTCATAACAAATCTCAAAAAAGCATTTCTCAAACAGCATTAAAAAGGTTAGTTACATTTCAATACAAAATCAATAACATTTTATAATGAAAATTAGCTTACAACGGTTTTGTTACAAAGATATTCTATATAAATGTCAAACTCTCCAAAAATTGTGGTTGAATGCAAACACTGTTTTTAAGAGCTTTAGGTTTTTTCTGGCTGATTTTGTTATGGCAAAGAAAGTACAGAGAAAATCTGTTCAGGAGTTGATTATGTTTTGATTAACATTATTAAAGTAATCATCATTTAGTGTCACGGTTCAACTCTCAACATCACAAAACAAGCTACTAAAAAGTCACATAAAACAGCAAAAATAAGAAAATGCTAAGAATAAAAGAAATGACAAACAATTAATCTTATAATTTATGCATTGCAAAAAGCTTTTTGCTGGCCACCGTTGTTGAGATCCATACGCTGATTCTTGATGTCTATGTGTGTCTAAATGAAAGCGATTAAAACCGCCTGGCACGCTCTAACAAGGAGGCTAAAGGCTGCAACCTCTAGCATCAGTCTCTAGAGTGTCTCTTGATATCAAAGGAGTAAGGTTTACTCACACAACAACTACTAGCTGGCCTTCGTTACACTCACCCCCCTAAACCTCACTCCCATCCGGGTCACGGCACCAATGCAACCCCTCCTGTTCAAACCGCCCGCTCCAAGCGGGACTCGAACCCAGGTCCCCCAGCATGAGAGTTGGACGCTCAAACAAGGAGGCTAAAGGGTACAACACCTAACGTCAGTCGCTAGAGCTTCTCTTGAGATCAGAAAAGTGAGGTTTACTCACAGAGAGACTTCTAGCTGACCTCCGTTACACACCTATTCAGCTGCACCTGCTTCCAAACATTTGCGATCACAGGAGTGAACGAAACAACTCCATTGAGGCTTTTGAGTCCAAAGGCTTACACATTTACAGGGTTTCCACTCTTTTACAGCGATCATTTTCCAGGCTTTTTAAATTTTACTACAGTGGGAACAAAAGACAAGGATGGTGCCAAAAATTGCTCTCTAAGACTTTAAAAGCCGTACAGTTTGTTGCCATGACTTGCGGACGATTTACTATTCCATCCCCTCGATTTGCCACACGATTTAGCCTGTCATTCGTAGAGCAAACACCATTATACCAATACCTAACCCCCCGCTCAACTCATGTTTCACCCTTCTTCCCTCAGGACGTAGATACAGACCCGTGCACCATAAAAAAAATCACGCCTAGGGAAAAGTTTTGTACTATCTTTGTACTTTGTTGCTGACGCCAATTTTGTGCAGTATGTCTACTTATGTGTACAATAATGTTTTCTGTGCAGTTTCTGTATATTATGTGTGCTGAATGGTGCTCCTGGTACAGTCTGTGGAAACAAATTCCCTCTACTGAGGACAATAAAGAATAAATCTGAATCTGAAATCTGAGTATCATCTTTATTGTTCCGCTGAAGAAAATAAGTCATACAGGTTTGGAATTGCATCATGTGTGTAGTATCTGAACTCCAAAAGCAATAACCCATCATTTACCTTTTATTCTGTGTAGCTTGAATGAGTTTGACCACAAGTTCTTCGGCATCACTAACACTGAAACAACCACCATGGACCCTCAGCACAAACTTTTGTTGCAGTGCACCTACAGGGCCCTAGAGAATGCTGGGATGCCAATGGAAAAGGCCAGTGGAACGCGGACAGGAGTATATTTGGGTAAGATATAAGTTAAATATAAGATGTAAAAAAGTAACTTTTGATGTCTTTAAATCCAAGTGAGTATGCACTAACTTCATGTGAAGTACCTTCAGAGCAACCTCTGGTTAAGATGCGTTGATAAATAGCACATACATTTTCTCAGTAATTCCCCGGTTCACAAGTTGTTCTAACCTCAATATGTGCACTTTTATTTAAATTCCTTTGTTATAGCACAAATAGCACGCGAGGTGGCTACAGTTAAGGGCTGGTAACTGAAATGATGCTTGTCCAAGCCCTGCTATTGTTGCCTTGAGGAGATGCAATAGGTATAAGTGGCTATGGATAAAAGCATATCGCCCGCTAACATGTTTCTTTGTTTCCTTGTTTTTCAGGCCTAATGAACAGAGACTTTGAGCTGGGAACTATGAGGCTTAATCCAAAACACATAGACCACACCAATGGCACTGGTGCCGCTATGAGCATAGCTGCCAACCGCATCTCATACATATTCAACTTCACTGGTCCCTCGCTGTCCATCGACTGTGCCTGCTCCTCATCTCTCGTCGCACTTCACTTAGCTTGTCAAGCCATAAAACAAGGTAGTCTCCAAAAATATGTATGTAAACTATGGATTTTAAGAAGATTGTCCATATACTGTGTATTGTATGTTTACTAATATACAGTACTGTGCTAAATACATTAGATGTTTCATGTATGTTTTGCTCTTTGCTCTTGCTCATTAGGCTACCCTCACCCCCCTAAGTTTTGAGGTTATCTGTATTCCTCTCAACAGGAGATTGTGATATGGCCTTGTGTGCCGGTGTGACCTGTATATTGGAGCCGAACATTTTTGTGTCTCTCTCCAAGGCAAAAATGATCTCCTCTGATGGAACGAGTAAACCTTTCAGCAGCAAAGCTAACGGATATGGCAGAGGTGAAGGATGCGGAGTTGTTCTTTTAAAGCCTCTGAAAAAAGTAAATAAAACATAGCACTATGATAGCAATGTAATAATGCAAGAAATACCCATATGTTGTCTGTATTTTGACAGGCTTTTGAAGACCATGATCATATTTGGGGTATCGTCAGCAAAACTGCAGTAAATCAAGATGGCCACACCGTTAGTCCAATCACCAAACCATCCATGGTACAGCAGGAGGAGCTGCTTAGAAAAATCTACTCAACAGAGACTGACCTGACTAATGTCCAGTACTTTGAGGCTCATGGGACTGGGACTCCAGTTGGAGATCCAATAGAGGCAGGTAGCATCTCAAAAGTCATTGCCAAAGCAAGACCTCAAAAGTCAGGGCCACTCATCATTGGTTCTGTTAAGAGCAATATTGGACACACAGAATCTGCTGCAGGTGTTGCAGGGCTCATAAAGGTTCTCTTGATGATGCAGCATGAAACCATTGTGCCATCCTTGTTCTACTCCGTGGAAAACTCCAGCATAGACGTTGAATCTCTCAATTTTAAAATCCCCACCACAGCAGAAAAGTGGATCAGTGACTGCAGAGCAGGGAGGTCAGCAGGAATCAATAACTTTGGGTTTGGTGGAACAAATGCACATGCAATTGTCAGACAATGTATGCAGTCAAAAAAGCCAAAAGCTCAGCTGATAAGCAAATCCCATCAGTATTTTGTGGCGTCTGCAGCCTCTGAAAAATCCATGAAAAATATTATTGCAGATACGGCAGAACAGATCAGTGCAGGGAAAATATCAGATCTACAGTCTTTACTGTACACATCCGCATGTAGAAGAAGTCACTTGAAACACAAATACAAATACAAATACATCATTGGCAGATCTGAAAGAGAAACTTATGGCTGCTGTGGAGAAAAAGCTTGTGCCGTCAAAGACAGACTCCAAGCTAGTTTTTGTGTTTTGTGGCAATGGTGTTACATATCAGGGTATGTGCAAGCAGCTCCTAAAACAAGAGCCAGTTTTCCGAGAGGAAATCGTGAAGATTGAAACTCTGTTGCAAAGCTATGGACGTTTGAATCTGATAGAGATGCTGGAAAGTGAATCTGAGAAAAGTCCCGAGCCGTCTGATCCAAAGATTGTCCAGCCTCTTCTGTTTGCTATTCAGGTTGCTGTTGTCAAACTTCTGAAACACTGGGGTATCAGTCCTGATGCTGTTTTGGGACACTCTATTGGAGAAGTTGCTGCGGCTCATTGTTCTGGTTTGCTGTCACTTGAAGATGCAGTGAAAGTCATCCACTATCGCAGTTCTTTGCAAAGCACTGTGACAGGAGGGAAGATGCTGGTAGTCAGTAATATGGCTGTATCTGAAGTCTTGAAAATTCTTCCATCTTATTCAGGAAGGGTTTGCCTGGCTGCTTATAACAGCCCTCAGTCATGCACCCTCTCAGGAGATGCAGAAGACATTGACAGGTTGCAACAGAATTTGAGCAACTCAACCAGAGGAAAAGATTTGTTCCTTCGCATTTTAGAAGTACCAGCAGCATACCACAGTCACAGGATGGATCCCATCTTATCCCAAGTGGAACAGAGTATAGGTTCATTGGAGGCACATACTTTGGAGACAGAATTGTTCTCCACAGTCACAGGTGTTAGTTTGTGTTCCTCAGATTTTATTACTGGAGAATATTGGGCAAAGAATATCAGACAACCAGTTGAATTTGAACAAGCTGTAAAGTCTGCAGCTAAAAACAAAAGGAGTGTGATATTTGTTGAAATTAGTCCAAGAAGATCTTTGCAGAGGTACATCACTGAGACTCTGGGAAATGACTTCACTGTGATTCCCTCAGTGCAGCCTGATAAAGATCACGAGACAATGCTTGCAGCTGTTTCCAAACTGTTTGAGCTTGGGGTCAAAGTGGACTGGGAAATGTTCTACAAAGGTTTTGAGACTGAACCAATTCCCTACCCACGATACCAGTTTGATGATGTGAAGATTGATGTCTTCGCTTCACAATTGCAGTTGATCAGTCCCACTGGAAACCATCCAGTAGTTACACAAATGGGTGCAGACAGTTCAGTGTTCAGCTGCGATCTATCCTCTGAATCAGTGGCCTTCCTGCAGCACCACAGGCAGAGTGGGGTTGCCATCATTCCAGGGGCATTTTATGCAGAGTTGGGTTTAGCAACTTACATGGCATACGCAAAACCTAAGGTTCCACTAAGTTCTCTGAAGCTCAGCATAACATTCCAGAGTCCATACGTTTTCACCCAGAATGCCCCAGATTTAAATGTACAGCTGGATCATTCAGACAATTTGGCTGGTAACACATGCAACTTCAAAATACAGTCTACTTCTGCAGTCTATGCATTTGGCACAGTAGAAGCAAAACCAGGTAGAACTCCCGAAGAACAGTCCATTTCATTAGACTGTATTTCCAAAAGATGCACATCCCACATGACTACTGAAGAACTCTACAAACTTCTAGGTCAAGCAGGATTTGAGTATGGGTCTGTCCTCAGAAATAATGTAGATGTTTATTGTGGGGAAGAATTTAGAGAGGCTATATGTGTTGAGAAGGTCCCACAGGAATTACTGCCTCAACTACATGACTATCACCTTCACCCTGTGGTCTTGGATTACGTTATGCAACTTGTTCTTGCAACTATAGGGGGTTATTCAACAAGACCCCAATATCCTGCGCAAATAGGAAGCCTGACTGTATTTGAACCATTGCAAGAGGAGATGGTTGTATATCTGAGAGCAGTACATGTGGAAGAAGATTATTTTGACATTTGTGGCTGCTTAGCCAACAAACAGGGTAGGGTGTTGGTTGAACTCAGGGATGTGAAGATCAGAATGCTAGGAAGTCGTTCCCAAGTAGTCAAAGACTATTTCTTCCACAACAATTTCAGTAGCGTCTCTGAAGTTGGCTAGTTTAATACACCGATTAAGGCACTGGTCTTTTCTGACAAGGCAGGAATTTCTGAAGCTTTGCAACAGTACTTGGACCCAACATCTAGATATGTATCTTCTTCACACCGTAACATCCTTTTAGAAGATGGAGTTGAACTTCTTTTGTCAAAACTGAAAATTTCATGTGTAGAGAAAAACTTTCAGGAAATTTTGTTCACGTGGGGTGATGCAGATCTAACCTCTCTCAAATCAGAGAAGGTCTTGGACAGCATGGCGGGGTGTTGTGAGATTTTCCGAAAGCTTGTTGGATATCTCAAAGCAGTTCATTTCCCAGGTGATATCAAAGTAATAACCTATAGGTCATCTGAGAGCATCGTGGACCACGTTAACCCTGGGTTTGTTCTGTCAGGCATGATAAGAGCATGTGCAGCTGAGTTGCCAGAACTTTCCTTCCAGCTGATTGACGTGTGCTCTGCCACTGTCGAAGACATCAAAGCTTTGGTTCAGGTCCTCAGATCATACCCCTCTAACAAATATCCAGAGCTAGTTGTGAAGGAGGGCACAATTCTCAAACCTGAAATCACCCGCACACCTTTGCCAACCATGGCAATCCCTTCAAGAAACGTCCACATGCTGGATGAAGAAGTCTTCAGCTTGCAGACATCAGACCCATATATAATGACAAAGGTGTCAGCAACTCCATTGGATAATTCCATTGAACTGATTCAAGGAAAAAATATTGAGCTTCATCTCAGTAAAATCTGTGTTCATTCATCTGATTACTTTCCAGTCAGCATTTCTGACCTGAATTATGGTCAGACATTGTATTGGAACAAGCACACAAATGAAAACCATAAGCTCTAAGCCCTTGACTTCAGTGGCACTGTCACAGCTGTGGGTAAAGATGTCAGCAAATTTAAAGTTGGTGATCAGGTTGTGTCTTGTTACCCTGTGACTGCCACCACTAAAGTAGTCGTCCCAGCAGCTGTTTGCTGCAAAGCAAAAAGGCTTTCATTCCTAAATGAAGTGCCTTGTGTCTCTTATATGGTACTGGCTTGGGAGATCTTGCATGAGGTTTTACCCAAGGCTAAACAGCAAAGGAAACTGGGCATTTTCTCCACTGTTCCTGACTCAGCTTTGATGAATGTGTTAATTGCTATTGCAAACAGATCACGTTGGAATGTCAGAGTGAGCACGCAGGCCGATCAGCTTTCTCATGATTTTAGTGAGGTTGTGGGAGCTGTTCTTCTACCTCCTTATAATGTAGAAGCCGCTAAAATAGCCAGCAGTGTTAGTGGCATCAAAGACATTGTTCTTGTCTATCACAACCAGACAGAATTTCCATTCAATACTACAACAGTCCGAGGTACAAATGAGGAAGTCCACTTCCATGCCCTCCTCATGTCCCAGATAATGCAAAAAGTGTCTCTGCAAATGCAAATGCCACACATCTACCATTGGGTGAAATCCATGCATTTGGACAGAAAGTCCTTGTCTTTGGACGCAACAGCTGTTCAAAGAGTCAAATCTCAAGATACTGATCTTCTGTCTGTTAAAGGATCTGAATCATACTTCAGATGCCAGATCCTACCCATTATAGCCCTGAACAGTGAAGCCAAGAACCAGCTGTCTGACATTCCAGTGATGCCCAAACACAGTCTATTCCAGAAAAACTCAGTCTATATTGTCACAGGTGGTCTAACAGGGTTGGGCTTTGAGACAGTAAAGTTCATTGCTGAGAAAGGGGGAGGAAACATAGTCATTCTGTCTAGGAGTAATCCAAACCCTCAGCTGCAAGAAGAGATAAGTCAGATCAGTAGCCATTGGGGTTCGGTCATTAAGTCTCTGCCGTGTGATGTTTCTGTATCTGAGCAAGTGGACCAGACAATTGTTAATATTGGAAAACTATTTCCATCCAGTCCCATCAAAGGGGTATTTCACAGCGCAGTTGTCCTGCATGATGGGCTGATTGAACGTCTTGACAAAACTCTTTATGAGAAAGTCATGAGGCCAAAAGTAAACGGAGTGATTAACCTTCACCGTTCCACCATCCAGTGGAATCTGGATTACTTTGTGTGCTATTCCTCCATCGCTGCTTTCATTGGCAATGCCTCACAAACTAATTATGCTGCGGCTAATACGTTCTTGGACACTTTCTGTCAGTACCGCAGAAACATTGGGCTTTCTGGACAGTCCATTAATTGGGGGGCTTTAAATCTGGGTCTTTTGTTGAACAAAGTCCATGTACAAAGATTTCTGGAGGCAAGGGGAATCATGCTTTTGGAGATTCCAGAAATCCATGAAAGTCTTGAGCAGTGCCTCTTGATCAACAAACCTCAACAGGTTGTGTGCAAATTCAATTTGAAAAACAACTGGAATAACATTCTTAGTCAGAACAAAACACTTAATGTACGCTTGTTCAAAATAGCACAGGAAGCTATTAGTAAAGCTGGAGTGAATGTATCTAGATCTGAACAACCCAAGAAATCATCCTCACCACGTGATTATCTGAGGTTCATGATTAGTGAAACGACAGGGGTTGAGATGGATGAGCTGAATGACGATGTTTATCTTTACGATATAGGCATTGACTCAATGTTAGCCATGACTCTGCAGAATCTTATCTTCAATGATAGAGGTGTGAATGTCCCTCTAGTGACTCTGCTGGATCCAAATAGCACACTGGCAACTCTCAATAAAATCCTGGAGGAGAACTGTGTAGACGGATATCAGAGTGAAGATGAGAGCGATTCCACATACTTATGATTTGTATTTCTCTAAAGAAGTCTTATTGTAGACTAACTTCTACTACTTGTAAACAAGGACTTTCTTGGAAATTCATGTGAAATGGGGGTTTAGTTAGTAATATAGTGCTTAATTAAGAAATGCAAGTTCATTTAGTTTAAAAAGGTTAATATTGGCAGACAAAATTTCCCTCCAGGCTATTGAAATATTGACTAGAGGCAACTATGTGACTTTATTTTATTCACCGTATCCCCCAGAGTTATGCTTGTCTTGAACAAGAAACATGACACTCTCCGACAGTGGTATAGGGACAATACACGACAAACCAACAAGGAAAACATGGGGACTATATAAACAGAGACTAGGGGAACACATGACCATGACAACCAATGAACAACCAGAACTCAACCACATGACAAGACAATGAACCAATAGGCTTGTTCTACTTGATGCAGCGATGCGCAGACCGATCGGCGGCTGACTTAAAGCAGTGCATTCTGGTTAGAAATGTTGTCCAACTTGAAGCAGCGCTGACGCCACGTGACTGTGATGTATGTGAACAAAGTGCCATGAGCTCTGATGACCTCACAGCTGATCCACGATTGCCGCTGATGACCTCACAGCTGTTCCACGATTGGCCAGATTCACCACATGACAGCGATCACGTGTGTTTTGAGTTTATTCTAAAACCTTCAGCTCCACTAATGCTCACAAATCTGTATTTTATAACAGTAAAACCTCTTTTGATGTAGTTGCAATGTTATATTGTGTCATGTTTATCAAAATAAAACTGATATAAAAACCTAGACCCCACTTCATTGATAGTGTTGAACTTTATTCTTGTACAAACAGACTCTGTATTAAGCAGTGCATGAAGTATTGCATGACATGTCTCTGAAACATCTGTGCATTATATTGCATTTATTTCACTTCAGCTGTGATAAAGTATGCAAACACAGCGTGAGCTCACTGTGGGAAGCAAAGTGTCCGACTTCACGTCTTCGTTTGCAGCTCTTGCACGCGGCTACTCTGGCCGATCGGTTGCATCCAGCCGCAGCCGATGTCCAACACACCTAATGAGAACTATGGACACATAGCCAGACCAACCAATGAGAACATGACACATAGACAAGGGAACCAATCAGAACAAGACACATGAGACTAGGGAAGCACATGACATGATCATAAAAGGAGGTCACATGACAAGAACCAGAAAACATGACTGAGGCAAAATTACAAAATAAAAGACTTACTCTAGTCCAGTAGGTGGTGGAAATGCACCTTTAAGTGGGTTTGCCAAACGCCATTAAAAGTAAAAGAAGAAATAAAAGACAGTTTGATTAGTTTTTGTTTCCTAGCCACCATTTCAGGGAAACCTGTCCAAAACATTACCATCATTAAATATGTGGCCAATGAACTTTCACCCTCTACAGTATTTACGCCGGTTGTTACAAACTAGTGTTGCTCAAAACTCACGAAGGCGAAGGAGAACTTGGAACAGGAACTTTAATAGACAATAAACTCTGGAAAACTCAAAAACACCAGTTTACAGGAACATCGACGGACAGACACTGAAGAAACACTGAGAACTAAATACACAGAGGCAAACAAGAAAAACAGTAACATTAATGTTGCATTTCCATCACTCTCCATAATATAACGATTCTGTAAATATGGTTGACGTAATAATCAACGCACACTATGCTGTAATGTTTACCAAAACTTGCTGCAAGCATCTGTATAGTGAAGCTGTTGTGTATCCGCTTAAGCCATTCAAATGTATTGACACAGCGCTAGAAGTATTGAGCGCTCCATGAACCACGAGATGAAAGCATGTCACAACAGCTCTGGCTTTAACTGTTATGCCACATTAAGTGCTCCAAAACGGTATTTATTGTTTGAATTTCGTACTTTTTAAATGTAAAAGCTTAGACTTGGTTATATCAAAAGCAGGTTTGGCAATTTGGCGTGAGATTTACTCAGGTTAACTTAGGTTTAGGTTAGGTTAGGTCCCAGGAGATAGAGGGGGAGGAACTCATCTTGATTGTCGGAGTCCCAGCTCGGAGCAACCTCAGTGTGCAGGGTAGTGAGTGGTGGTTCCCAGGTGTGAGGTAATGCACAGTAAAGACTGACAGTGGAAGTATGGGATCCTCTTTCACCCACCAGCATTGTAGACAGCTCCGGATTAATCAGAGCAGATAAGAAGGGATAGTGTATATACATATATACGCTCACCTAAAGGATTATTAGGAACACCACACTAATACTGTGTTTGACCCCCTTTGGCCTTCAGAACTGCCTTAATTTTACGTGGCATTGATTCAACAAGGTGCTGAAAGCATTCTTTAGAAATGTTGGCCCATATTGATAGGATAGCATCTTGCAGTTAGCATCTCCAGGGCACGAAGCTCCTGTTCCACCACATCCCAAAGATGCTCTATTGGGTTGAGATCTGGAGACTGGGGCCATTTTAGTACAGTGAACTCATTGTCATGGTCAAGAAACCAATTTGAAATGATTGGAGCTTTGTGACATGGGGCATTATCCTGCTGGAAGTAGCCATCATAGGATGGGCACATGGTGGTCATAAAGGGATGGACATGGTCAGAAACAATGCTCAGGTAGGCCGTGGCATTTAACCCATTTAGGCACTAAGGGTCCTAAAGTGTGCCAAGAAAACATCCCCCACACCATTACACCACCACCACCAGCCTGCACAGTGGTAAAAAGGCATGATGGATCCATGTTCTCATTCTGTTTACACCAAATTCTGACTCTACCATCTGAATGTCTCAACAGAAATCCAGACTCATCAGACCAGGCAACATTTTCATTTTGGTGAGCTGGTGCAAATTGTAGCCTCTTTTTCCTATTTGTAGTGGAGATGAGTGGTACCCGGTGGGGTCTTCTGCTGTTGTAGCCCATCCGCCTCAAGGTTGTGTGTGTTGTGGCTTCACAAATGCTTTGCTGCAGACCTCGGTTGTAACGAGTGGTTATTTCAGTCAAAGTTGCTCTTCTATCAGCTTGAATCAGTCGGCCCATTCTCCTCTGACCTCTAGCATCAACAAGGCATTTTTGCCCACAGGACTGCCGCATACTGGATGTTTTTCCCTTTTCACACCATTCTTTGTAAACCTTAGAAATGGTTGTGCGTGAAAATCCCAGTAACTGAGCAGATTTTGAAATACTCAGACCGGCCCGTCTGGCACCAACAACCATGCCACGCACAATCACCTTTCTTTCCCATTCTGACATTCAGTTTGGAGTTCAGGAGATTGTCTTGACCAGAACCACACCCCTAAATGCATTGAAGCAACTGCCATGTGATTGGTTGATTAGATAATTGCATTAATGAGAAATTGAACAGGTGTTCCTAATAATCCTTTAGGTGAGTGTATCTTACCACAATCAGCCCTGAATCAGCTTTCCATGAGGAGAATTATTCCAGGATTATTACTCCACGCGTCTCAAAACGATGTATCTGAACTACAGCGCTAAACTTGATCTGTTTGTATGACTTGATGTGTGGGCGTTAACGCGGATCGCAGGTATTTGAATCTCAAAGAGCGTGTGCTCCGTGGGCATGGCCGCATTAGCGGATAATGAGTCAGATAATGAGGCTATTGACATCTCCCTCTTTACACACGGATTACATGAACATAGAATATTATGAATATAGAATATATTAAAGTTTGAAGCGAGTACACATGAAGATACCGGCTCTACACGGAGGCTATAAAATCTAGCGAACGTGTTAGGTGTTGCCCAGCCCCCAGCTCTACAAATATCTGTCAGCGAGGCGCCACGAGCCAGCGCCCAGGAAGAAGCCACACCCGTAGTGGAGTGGGCTCTTAACCTGAGCGGGCAGGGCACGTCTTGGGTTTCATACGCCAAGACGATGGCATCCAATATCCAGTGGACCAACCTCTGCTTGGAGACAGCCCTTCCCTTCTGCTGGCCTCCATAACAGATGAAGAGCTGCTCTGAGGTCCTGAAGCTTTGCGTTCTGTCCAGAGAAAAGCTAGGGCTGGGTCTGCCTCCTCCGAAGGCAGCACTTGCAGGCTCACCACCTGGTCCCGGAAGGGAGTGGTGGGAACCTTGGGCACATATCCAGGCCGGGGTCTCATGATCACATGAGAGTTACCGGGCCCGAATTCCAGGCACGATTCGTCAACCGAAAATGCCTGCAGGTCCCCTACCCTCTAGATAGAGGCCAATGCAGTCAGGAGTATTGCCTTCAGAGACAGAATTTTTAACTCTGTTGACTGCAAAGGCTCAAAGGGCACCCTCTGTAGTGCAGTTAGCAGTGTAAGTTTCTGTTAGCATCTGTGAATATTAAACGCAAAAAGATTGTTTAAATATAAATCCTGCAATATTACTCTTTTTTTTTAGCATGAGACTTCTTTCAAACACGTTTCTGATTTAAATCTTGTTTCTTGTTTTGGCAGATAATTTAGCTTGCTTTAAGTAAAAACTCACTTCATTTGGATTTTTCCTCCCAGAAAACTTTCGTGTTGTTGTTTGTTTTACTGTTACTCTACTTATCTAATAAACCTTAAATATAGTACCTGTAGCTCATTCATTATGCATCTCATTATGTAGCTCATTATGCAGCTCATTATGCCTTCTTTGTCTCTCAGTTGTGAATCACAGCATTATTCATGAGTCGCCTCCTCGCATACTGGGTTAGTAAATAAAGTATCTTACAAATTGTAAATCAGTGTATTGTTTTATGTGAAAGAGTAGGCTCAATGATTCCCACATCAGTTTAAAGCAAAAACTCTAGGCAACAACACCCATTAGTCAAAAGTCTTGTGAACAAATGTCTATTGTGTGTTTTGAGGCCTTAATTTTAAAACACATCTTTTACTTTTTTCAAAAATTATGCATAAACATTTTTCTCTTAAAAATACAAGCATGTGCATACATGTTGCTCTTATATTATGGTAGCCCAGTTTGTGCTGAATACAGTGTAATTACACTTTTGCCATAAATGTGTTTATAAGCAACTGAAAAAAACACAAATGTCAGAGCATGTCAAAACTTCTAAAGGGCCCCAAAACAGCTCAGACTCCAGAGGGTTATTGAGTATTATTATTTGTCTTATTTCGAGTACAAATATCTAAAAATCATAAATTAAATTTAAATCTATGATCTAAAGCAGGGGTGTCCAACCCTGGTCCTGGAGGGCTACCACCCTGCAGATTTTAGCTCCAACCTGAATCAAACACACCTGAACCAGTTAATCACTAGCTGTGTCCCAAAGTGAAGGCTCCGCACTCAGAAGTCCGCATTTGAAGTGCGATTGCGAAATGCGACTTGGAATGCGCCCTTCGTTTCTCGAGCAATTGAAGGATACAACAGGTGGCGCCTTCGCAGACTACAGTTACCCTACCCCAGAATGAATTGCTCGCAGGTGATGATAGAATTTATATTCAAACAACATGGCAGGAGAGAGTTCTGTGGCGGCCGAGGAATTCACATTTAAATGTAAGTGTTGTGTTTTATTTTATTCAAATAGCTAATGAAACAAGCGTTAAATGCCATGGGTCTTAAAAAAACTCCTGAACTTTAACTAAAAATTTTACCACTGCACAGCTTCATTTGTTACATAATCTGAGGCCAAACTTTTTATAATATTTGTATAGGTTTTAGGGAGCAAGGAGCAGACAGCTCAATTTCTAACATTTATTGCTGAAAGCGAGCATTTATTTACTGCAGCAAAACACTTGGCCAGTGTGGCTTGGAGGTAAGACAACGATCCATTGGTAATACTTCCATTAGGCTCTATTGTATCATAACAATTAGCCCTCACCCTACACAAAGCCCACACTGTAGATAAGGCAATAGTCTTTCACGTTGCTGTTTTTTTTCTGTCATGTATGAAATGTCTACAAATGTTTTAAGCAAACTTCAGTATTTTGTATGAATCCGTATGTCATTCGTTCAGGCGTTTTATTTTTATTTTTATGTTATATTGAAAGTGGAAAAATTAGAAAACAAAGGGGGTCTAGGGTGTGTAATTCAATGTAACCGCCAATGCCTACCTTGGTTGCGTAAGTAAATCAAATAAATAAATAAAGATCATGTTTTTTTTTCTTTTTCTAGTTTTTCTACTTCCAATTAGACTGGGTAAACCTGATCTGCCGGCGATTTGATTTCGCCCAGCAACCTGTACATTAATTTCTACTGCTTCTGTTACATTTTTGCGGGAACCAATCACAGACTGGCACCTCCACCTGGCGCGCTATTGGAGGGTTTGACACGATGACGGATAGAGAAGCGATGGGTCGTTGCCTGTTGATCACGCCTGTTGTGGTCTGATTGGTTGAAGGACTATCCAATTGCATACAGAGTCATTTGAATTATGCTCGTTTTTCATGCCTCTTGTGCAGTAGAAAATACAGAGCAGACTCCCCAGACCAATGTTCAATCTTAAATTTAAAATATTAAAGAGTTAGTTCGCCCAAAAATGAAAATTATGTCATTAATGACTCACCATCATGTCGTTCCACACCCGTAAGATCTCCGTTCATCTTCGGATGTTCACAGTTTAAGATATTTTAGGAATTAATGACATAATTTTCATTTTTGGGTGAACTAACCCTTTAAATAAAAAAACCAACTGAATGAATGCCTGCTGACTTGATGACTTTAACAGCACATCTACTGAGTGAGTGTTGAACTTGAACTGACTATAAGATTCAATCACCATGTCAAATAGCCACCAATTCAGACACAGCAGTCTCCTAAGGCTTCTGAGGATTAACTGCTGTCAGATCAGGACAACATTCCACATCCAGAATTGGACCTAATATCCTCTGATGATGTGGAGGACATGTCTGACAAGGAATACATACCTGACTCGGAGTCAGAATATGATGATGGATATGATTCAGATCAAGTCAAGTCAGTCAAGTAAAACCAGTAATACCTGATGTTGGAACATCTTATGGGTCAGACACAGGAAGCCCAGTTGTGCCCAGTATATCAAAATGTTGGCCACCCCTTAAAAATAAGATGATTCCCAATGCTGCTGACACATCTAATTCAGCGAATTCTGTCAAAGACTCATAAAAGGAAAAGCTAGAGGATGAAGCTGTGACTCATGAACAAGAATTACCACAAATGATGGAGTAAATCTGTTATGTTTGTGGTAAGCCACAAAGCAACATTTTCCCGCCACTTGAAAACACACAAGACGCATGACGAAATTGTCCAAGCATTTTCCCTTCCTGAGGACTCAAAAGAGAGCAAGATATTAATCGAAAAAATGAGGAATAAGGGACATTTACATTGCAGTTTTGCAAGATGGAACATGATCACTGAACGTGAAGATAAAGCCAAAAGCTAAAGCACTGGCAGGAAAGTTTATTCACTGTATGTTTTGTCAAGGGACGTACATGCGTAAGGAGCTTTGGAGACATGTCTGCAGATGCCCCTTTAAGCCAGAAAACGGAGATTTGGATGCCATACCTAGGAGAACCAAAGTACTGGGCTTGGCTCTAGCTCTGGAGTCTACATTTAGTCAGCAGATCTCAAGTGGAGTGTGGAAGCTCCTTAAGGTCATGAAACAAGATGAGATGGCCTCAGTTGTGCGAAAGGCCTTCTCTATTATTCAGTTTGCCCAGTCACAAACATTAAGAAGACCCTACAAAATATGAATACATTCGACAGAAGCTCCGTGAAGTGGGCCGTTTGTTGTTATGCCTGTGTACATAACCTAGAGGACGCTGTTAAACCTGCTAACTTCCAGAGAGTTGTGCAAGCTGTAAAGAAAGTTAAAGGAAAAACACTAGTACCAGAAACCTAGCCTTGCGCTGAAACTGGGGCATACACTGCATAAAATCGCAGACATTATTCATTGTAGGGCCCTCGAGGCAGAAGATGAAGAACTGATCAATTTGAGGAGGTCTTCAAGAGCTGTCCCTGTGAGGTTGTGTCTCAAAATGAAGGACATCAAAAGAAGCAGACTCTGTCCTCTGGATATGGGTGCTCCTGGGTAAAGGAACTCTTCCTCCTCTGATTCCTACAAGAATAGAGGAAAGAGAGGAGGAAAAAAGGCGTCAAGTTTTAATACAACAAATCTTTTATCTCACTTGAAAGCATTGAAGGCGAAGCCGTATTAAAGGGGCCGGCTACACACTGCAAGACCTAACCCTAACCCTGCTACACATAACCCCAACTGCAAGCGTGGCGTGAGCGTCCGTTTTTATTTCGGCTCCCATGTTAACAAGTTAGAGCTAGTTTCGAGTCGTGCCGGATTTCATAGTCCTTGATGACCAATGCATTTGATCTATTATGCATTTGAAAAACACGTAAAGATACCTTCCTCATCCCTCATATTTCTTTCGTTGAACTATATAATTTCAGAGAAATCTCAACAATGCCCTATGCCCTTTGGTTGAGGATACACTTTTTTTTTCTTGAGGTTGACAAATGAAATGGTTTTATTTATGTATTTGGTGTATTATGTATTATGTATGCACTAAAGGTTAATATGCAGTTTTTTATGCATGACATACTTGAATATAAATTTGTTGTTAATGAGTTAAGTGCAGATAAACCATAATTCTGTCGTAGTTTTGTTAAACACTTTGGGCACTGGCAATAACCCCTTTGACTGAACCGCAGGAAAAACCAGACCTACGATCAACAGGATTTATGATCCCCGCATAAATGAACGAGATTACCAGGAGAGTGCTAAACGCTTCTTAAATGGCCCATTAGGAACATTTAGGAGACCCAGGAGACATTGGACAGTAACACCCTCCTTCTTCGACCATACTTTCCAGAGACTCTTGGATCCCAACACAAAGACTTCTCGGAAAACACAGTCACGAGGACTAAATACTAAACGTCTGATTCAATAATCCAAACTCTAAGGGTAAGCAGATAAACATCACAGTTTCATTTTTGGGTGAACTATCCCTTTAATCAAGAGACCAAGTGCCAGTGAAACCCAAACTGCCCTAACTTTGTATAACATGCATGCAACTTAATTTTGTCTTGTAGAGCTTCCAGGGATAGTTGCATCTCTCAAAGATGTGTTCGAGTCCATGAAAAGAGCTCAAGCCCAAGTTCAAGTGAGCGGTGTCTTCCTGAATCGTCAGAAATGGGTAGAAAAATCACAGTTGTAATTGTTTGAGCTGTATTTTTGTGCACAAGTTTCTCTTTTTACAAAATATTTGGCCACTTTACTTTTAGGAAAAGAAACACTAGCAAGATAAGATGCACACTTACTGGAAAATCGGGATTAGTGGTAGCACACATGCATCATAATGGTAGCACTCAATCACAAACATCGGGACCTGTATGATGGCTTTGTGTCCATTTGTGCTAGCAGAGGGATCAGACTGTCCTTGGCAGTTCACATAATGAAAATGTTCTCTAATCCCACCGGTTACATTTATTAATTATGGTAATGCCATTAAACATTTGCCTTCTACTCAGGCCAGCCAAACATCAGCACCACTGACAGATGAAGAGGAGATGGAGGAAGAATATCCAACAGGAAAAAGAATAAAGTACTTGTAGGAAATAAAGATGACCATAAAAATTGTAAATAATTGCATTTAACAGCTGTGGTGGTGGTGGTTATGGCATATCTCGTACTACCATCTGGCATTCTTCCATCCACACAATAATCATTTTTCAGAAAGTGTGATGATGGGAATATGAGCGTCATCAGTGTGTCCAACCACTGGAAATCCCAAAGGAAATTCTAATTATTCGGTTACTTCTAGAGGTTTATCAAGTGAACGTCAGGATCCTGTATAAAAGGACAGGCCATGTTTGTCACTTTGACAGTGTCCTCATGATGAAATATGAGCAATGAATGAATGTTCCTGCACTGAAAGCTTTTCTTACTTTGTATTTTTGTCAAGTGGCAGATAATTTAATTTAGTTTTAAGTAAACAAGATTTAGATTAAATGTATAATTTTTTGATATTTGTACTTGAAATACGACAAAATACTACAAAAAATAAAACACTACTGACTCTTCAAAAAGGGGGAGGAGACTGAAAGAAACTCTGGGTTTACTAAAGAAAACCTGCTCCAGGTGAAAAAGTAAATGTTTCTTGAGCATCAAATCAGCTGAGAATGATTTCTGAAGGACATACACATCTCTTTGTTAACACCAACATATTTATAAACGATTCTAATGATGAATGTTGCGTTCCCAAATGCAAATTAAAGCGCCACAGACGCAGTAGTATTTACAGTGAATCTATATAATCACATCACAAACGTTGGGAATTTTATGATAGTACTAAGTCGATCTCAAATTCTCACCACCATTCATAAAGTTACCGGGCGAGTAATGTTTCAGCACTGACTTTTCCTTGCATTTTGCGCTCCTCAATAGTTGAAAGTGGGAGCCCAAAATGTGTTGGTCTGGAACCGCTGGACTGCTGGAGATTTCTTGGAGCTGCACCAGGATGAGCACCTGCTGCTCTCTGATGGAATCAAGCTGGATGAGGATCTCTTTGGCAATTGCTGTGAGACACAAGAAAAAGCAGGCATGGCACATTAGTAGCAAAACAATGTAAAACAATGATAATTTCAGGGTTAAATTGTGTAATTAAAATGAGCGACTTTGTACTATGTATTTTTGTATGATCTGAAATGTCGGCAGACGGGTGTGAGCACTGATTTTCGCCCTGATTTACAGTCACTAGTTGACAAAAGTCAGAGCCAGTCAGCAGATTCCATGGAAAATCGCGTAGTATATCATGGTCATAGCTTCAGATTTTTGATTCCATCTAGTCGGAGAATATCAAACATGTTTCAGACATTTATATGAAAAAACACATGAAAAATGACTGACGCCTGACTTTGATTGGATTTTACTCCCCCTTACTATCAATATTTTGACATTTGGGCATTAGCGTTTAGCTATCGACCTATGTTTACGAACTTCTGACGCTGGTTTCGTCTCGATCGGGCTAGCGGTTTTGAAGATATCAGCTAATGTTTTTAAAGAGCTAAATTACAATGCTGCACAAACCATACGCAGAAACCTAGCAAGTCCTCCTTCAGGGCATCGTGCTGATGACCCATACCGAGTTTCGTAGCAATCCGTTCATGCGTTCATAAAATACAGCAGTTTAGCACATAAATCAAAATGGCCGATATGGTACAATTGAATATCAGCAATGCCGACGACTCGGCATGCCGTCCTGAATCTAACGAGACCACTTTTATGATTTTTGGACAAATGGTTCAGAAGTTATAAGCAAAAATAGCCATTTTTCGTATCTCCGGACCAGTAGGTGGCGCTGCGCCGAAACACTGCATGTTGCCTCAGGTCATGCTTGTGATGACATCTACCAAGTTTGGTTTGAATACGATAAAGCGTTGCGGAGATATTGCCTTAAGTGTGTTTTTGCAACCGCTACGTAAAATTTGTTTGCGCGTTTATCAAAAACGATTTGACGAATCAACTTGATTTGTGAGATTTTTGTCAGCATGCTCTGAAGATGATCTGGTTCAATTTTCGTGCAAATCAGACGAACCGTCTAGGACGAGTTTGCAAAAGTAGGTTTTTCCGGAAAATGCAGTCGAATCGGCTTGAGCCATGGAATCAGAGGAAAAAATGTGTCTCTATCCCTTATGCTTCAAAAGTTATTAGCATAAACATGAGTCAAATTTTGGACAGGTGGTGGCGCTAGAGGGATTGAGTTAGAGACTCCAAATCTGCTATGGTGACATTTCAGACTGTCCTCTATTAGTGTGCCAAATTTCATAACTTTTTACCATACGGTTCTATGGGCTGCCATAGACTCAAGAGCGGAAGAAGAAGAATATTCAATTTTATGATTTTGGGACAAACGGTTCAGAAGTTATAAGCAAAAATAGCCATTTTTTGTAACTCTGCATATTGCCTCAGGTCATGCTTGTGATGACGTGTACCAAGTTTGGTACACTGTACACTGTTTCTGTTTCTGTTATCTGTAGAGCCCATACTGGCCACGTCTACCCACCCAAGACTTCATCCAAATGCGCTTGGCTCTTTTTTAAATTTTTGCGCAGCGCACAGAAATTAAACATAAAAATTACCGCGCTCATCTCCTGCACATCCATGTCTGTTGTTATGTCTGTCATGCGTCTCCTAGCAACCAGGCGCTTGTTTCAGTTTGTTTTCAGAACGATTTTATAGTCTGGTAGTGTATGACGCCCAGCTTTTCTCTGTAACCATTTACAAAGTCGGCAAGTGTATGATGCCTAGCGTTTCAAAAATCTGTTCAGATTTAAAAACTTGTAGTGTATTCCAGGCTTAAGTTAATTGAATCATCATCACGCACACACTTTCATTATTAAAAATTCAATCATCCAAAATATTCTGTTTAAAAATACAGCCTATAATATTATTCGACAGGCAATTTTCGGTCCATTTTATTTCGCTTTACAAATTCATTGGTCAGCAGGCAAATCTCTCATGTAATTGATGACTAGCTTGGCCTCTTTAAATCTTTGCACTTGTGATGACGTCATAAGTCACGTGACAAAGCTAACATGGTGGATGCGAGGAAAAATAAGTACCAATTCATAATAAGTACCTACTCAAGAGAGTGTGCGATTTGGGATGCAGCCACTCTCTCCTATCTCAGCAGAAGCACTTGCACTCACTCTTATGGCTTTAATAAACAAACATTGCTGCCAATTAGCTTTATGATTCACCAGTAGTTGTCTTAGATATATCATGGGAGTGTTGCATATAACCTGTGGAGCTCTTTCGGTGTGTAAAACCTTTATTACAGATACATTCTTATGAACTTCTACCTCAATTAAGGGTATTATTTGTTATTTGGTGTGAGTAATTTTAATATGTTGATACAAAGTAGAACCATATTTGAACTATGAAAGTTGTGTCCCAAAGCGTTTATAAACGCACGCGATCATGTGGACATCAGGCTAATTCCATGCAAGTACAGGAGAACGGGGTGTAGGCCCCGCCCAAGACAATATCTGATTGGAGGACTCGTGGGGATGGATCAGATCGAATCAGTCCAATTGGGGTTGGTTTGTTCACTCGTCCTGCTTGCTCATCGACCATTCCATAAGACTCTTAACCCTTGTGTTGTGTTGCAGGTCAATTGGCCCGTTTTGATTTTTAAGTTGTCAGAAATATCAGTTAACCTATGTTTTTTTTCTTTAAATGTTGTGACTTTCTCATTTAGGGTCATGAACATGCATGCAAAGTTTCAACACGCTGATGTGTTTTGACATACACACACACACACATTTACTGTTACATTCGTGATGTTCACGGGTCAATTTGACCCGCATGTTTTAATGTTCTAAGGCAATTGTAGAGACCCAAAATAATACAATTTCTTGGTTTTATTTTGCTATTTTAATTTTTTACTAACCTATGAAGCTAAAAAAAAATTGCTTTTCCCCATTTTTTCAATACAGAAATATTTTTGTATGCCACAAATGGTAAAAATGAGATACTATCTAACCTACATTGTTTTACTTGAAATTGTGTGACCTTCTCATTTAGGGTCATGAACATGCATGCAAAGTTTCAACATGATACGTTGTGAAATGTGCATATATCAAAATGTTATACACTCTTGCTGTTTGTGGGTCAGTTTGAGTGTCCTATAGTGTATAGGACCCATATAGTCTGAAAGCTTTAAAATACTGTATAGTTGGTCAAGATTACTTTACGTTTAGACTAAGATATTATTGTTCTAACTGTATAAAAGGCAAGGGTCCTAAGGGCCAATCTTAACAATAGTGGTTAAAAGTATTTTTATAAATGGTAAATTCAGATATTTATTCTTTGTAATGTGTGAAAAGTATTGATATTAAAAGTGAATTGTTTGTACCTGATTGTATGTGTTTTTTCATAGTGTGATTTTTGGGGAATTGTATTGAATCCAATTAGGGTCAATTTGACCCGGCCCATGACGAGTGTAACCAGAAATCAACAGTGCACGAGGGTTAAACTCTTCCGTCTGAGACTTTGTTGAAGCTCACCTAAGAACAAATCCTTAAAGTCCCTGCTTGCAGCAGATCCTTGAGGAAACTTTGTTGCGCATCAAGGCGTAACCTGGCAACCAGCACACGAGGCTCCGCCTGGAAATCCCAACCATCGAGTGGCTTCCCTGAGAACGCAACATCGACTGAGCGCCAGCCAATCAGCGTATTTTCAATTTGCGCAATTTGAAGGGTGATGAAAACGCGGCTAGTGACAGACTTTGTGATTGTGTGTTCGCTGTGGACCTACTGGCACACATGAATGTGCTGAACAAGAAGCTACAAGGGAAAGATCAATTTGTGCATGACGTGCATTCAAATGTGAAAGCCTTCAAAAGCCAAATTGACTTTATTCTCAAGGCAAATTTCAAATGAGATCACAGAAGGTTATTTAAAACACTCGACTTATGAAGTAAAAACATGGTTTTAATCTCATAAATTGTTGTGTTTTGATGGTGTGCTAAGCTAACATGCTAGCTAGCCCTAAGATGCACCTGCCACCTGGGCAAAGACGTTGTTTTTATGAATAATTTTGAATAGTAAATGAAACTTACTGAAATGTTTATAATGTTTCAACAAGGGCATTTGAGGCAGTTTAGAAGGTGAAGTGAGAAGTTTGATAAAGGTTTGAATAGAACAGTTTGAATAGAGAGTCGTCAGTGATTACAGTGAAAACAAAAGAATAATAACTAGAGCCATAACCAGGCCAGAGATGCGTGAAAGTGTGCTGGGGAGACTGGAACTGAAGCTCAGAAGATCTGTTCACATTTCAGAGAAATCTCAAGACATGATCTTGAAAAACATTTAAAAAAATTCAGAGTTTAGACTTATCATCTTCAGATTTGAAATATAACATGGTCAGACATGTGGCTTCAGCTGTTGATGTTTCATACAAATATATTTCTAATAACTTTACAAAACATTTTCATCATGAAAATTATTATTGTGACTTTACAAGTGTCTGCTTTCATACTTGTGCTTTTAGTGGATTAATAAACTGTATCTGTTTTAGTCTGAGGAAGCCATTTTAGGATTTTTTTCAAAGGCTAACAGGATATACATGGTTAAAAAAACAAAACTTAAATTAATAACAATGAGTCTTTTCGCAGATGATGTATTAAATCGAAGCATGTTTTCATGCCTCCTAATTTTTGTATCAAATGTTTGACAATATCTCATGTTCTACGGTCTCCTTCTCATCCACAGAAATCCCATTCCCTGTGTTTTTAAACAGTGTCCCATTTAGTCCAGAGTGTCCAAACCTAAGCCTCGATATCATCTCCTGTATCCCTCATTCCTCCCACTGAATCCTGCCAAACCATTGCCCTTTTCTTGCTTCTTCCCACTGCCTTTGTCAACTGTCCTTCAGTCTCTTTTTAATAATGCTCTTGATTAACTGTAAAATCTATGCGATTACATCCTTTGCTATTTTATCTGCCATTTAATTTCACATAAATCCCACCATAAGCCCCATCATTTCTACTCTGTATTAGCACAGGAGAATAAATAGGGAGCAAACAGGGCAGGTACCGAAGGAGGACAGGGTGGGGCAAATGAGCCGATAATCAGGTAACAAGAGGGGCGGGGTTAGGCATGTGCCTAAGACATATTTAACCCATTTAATCCCACCGGTCACAATAGTGACCGTAAAAAAATGTTTCATTTCTAAGGCTATAAAAATGTTACTGAATGATCTATCAATGCATTTCCAGCAGATATTGAAATAATAAAGGGTCTCAATGAAATATGTGCAGTGTCGCATGTTTACTGTAAATTGTCACATGACCAGAGCTGTTTACTTCCTGTTTGTGCCAAGAGAAGAGGATGGCAGCAGGAAAGCTCCCAAAGAAAAGGCTGGTAAAGTATGTTAACATAAAGATAGGACATAGATTTTTGGTACACATCTTGTTTAAGGCGTCTAGTATTGATATATGCATTTGCAATTACTCAACTTTGTTTATTGTGGTCATAGAACTCACAAACATGTCATCGGCAACAATAGTGACCGGTGGGATAACCCATTGTCTCTACATACTAATACACATAGGCTAACTGTTCTACCTTACTTTCTACCTAATTTTACACACACACACACACACACACACACACACACGGTCACGTCTCCTCTGATGTCTGATCTCCCCACACACACACACACACACACACTCACTCACACAGACAGACAGAAACTCACACACACTCACACACACACACACACAAACTCACACACACACACGGTCACGTCTCCTCTGATGTCTGATCTCCACACACACACACACACACACACACACACACACACACACACACACACACACACACACACACACACACACACACACACACACACAAACACACACACACACACACACACACACACAAACAAAGAAACTAAATGAGCCAATAACTGGGCAATTTAAAAAAAAAATTGTTACAAAAATTGTTAAAACATTGGTTTACAGAGTTCAGCCCATGCAGCCATTAAGTGATATTGCCCTCTAGTGGTTATTGATATTTTAGCTTTAAAAAGAAATTAATACCATCATAAGTCACAACATTTTTAGGTTTTGGGTCTCTGGACTTGTTGAAGTTAAAGAAAAACAAAATATAACATAAAAATAAGCATATTGTACATTAAAAATATGGTACTTTTAGAGGCAAATAAATTCATTAATACCCCAAAAATCACAAAAAAGGCATCAATTGATAGAATTAATTTTATCAAAGATGGTGATATAACATTTATTTAAAAATAATGTTGGAATCACACCTGAGCCCAAATGTGTCCACGAAGGCGGGATTAAGGGCTGTAGATGCGAGACTGGCTTGAGGGTTAAAGTGATTGACAACAGTAAATTCTCATCAGGAATAAACTGCTTGTTTTTGAGCTGTGCAGAGCTGTAGTTGAACAGTTAGCTCTACCACCCTACTGTATTTTAATGTTGCTCATTATAGTGGCACTTGGAGAGCCAAATATTCTCTGAGGTGGTACTTGGTATAAAACGTTTGAGAACCAGTGGCCTAAAAAAATCGGCACAAAAAACACTGTTGTGTAATGTCATTCGTTCTTATAATCGTTCTTCTCACATGTATTTTCTACAATCTATACAGGAAGAGGAACCGAATTTTTGCTCTATATTAAAAACGAGAACAGACACCACCTCCTCAGACACCTGCCTCCAACGCTCCTTCGTATCATACCATCGACAGAATTCCAAGAAATCTCAGGGGTCGGAGGATGACAGACTTGTACATGTTGATTGGGACAATGATGACAATGCAAGTTACAGAGACAAAGTAACAACACTGCTGAAAGCTCTGGAAGCAAAAAGACAGGCAGGACGTGGATGAGCATTACTGCGAGCTGAAAGAAACTTTTGATCGTTGCAGTGAGTTAAGACCACGTGCACCACAGCAAGGAAATGACCCCCCCAGGAATGGTTACTGACTGACTTGGCAAAAAATGACAATGTGCGTGGGAATGGCAACTGCGCCACTCTCAGAAGTCAGACGACATGCAGTGCACAGCCAACGCATAATGAGAGGAGTGGGAGCGCGAGGACCGGGAAGAGGAAGAGGCCGAGGGTTTAACAGCAAAGAAACTGGAGGGGGACTGAGGAGAGGGGTCATCCGACAGGATCACGGCTTCTGATGGGGTGAGTGTATCATTTTTCTTTCCTCTGATTTTGCTACTTGCAATGAAGATCTGCTCGCTGACATAGACAGATATTTTCTATAAAGCTCATACTCAGTTATCTATGATAGAAGTGACTGTAGAAGGGAAAATGATTAGAATGTTAGTAGACTCAGGGGCCACAAACTCTGTGATTAGATGTAAAGATTTACCACAGGATGTCTCTCTGTCAGGAAAATGGACATTAAGTTAAGTGCAACAGGTCACATAGTTTGTGAACCATATTTGTACATAATTTCTTGAAAACTGAAACATGTCCGGTTTAACCTTTTAGGTAGGGATTTAATGTGTAAGCTGAAAATGAATTTGCATTGTGATGAAGGAGTGGTCATGGCTGACATGCGCATGTGGAAGGACTGGCAGATATTTCATTCTAAGAGAAATACTTTTTTCAGTGAAAGCACAGGATGTTACAGACAGCCTTGTGTGAAAACTCTGACAGCCACACGCTTTGTTGACATTGTGGACGCTAGAAACTGTGACAGGATGTTGGTGACAGATGTGACAAAACTGGAGGAGGTACCAGAGTGCTTATGGGCAAAAGATAAATATGATGTGGGACTCATAAAAGGTTGTGAGCCAGTCCACATCACCCCTAAAAACGACTACAGGCCTAAAAGAATGTAATATGCACTCAAACCAGAGGCAGTCGAGGGCATTACGCCTGTTTTTGCATCTCTATTGTCCAGAGGTGTAATTGTAAAATGCCCTGACTCACCTGTGCGCACTCCAATTTTTCCAGTGAAAAAGAGCCATGGAAAAAGGCAAGCCTACTGAATGGCGTTTTGTGCAGGACCTGCAAGCAGTGAATAGTGCGGTGCAGGCCAGAGCTCCAAACGTACCAAATCCGTATACCATTTTGTCACAAATACCAGCCAATATGACACATTATACGTTGGTGGACATCTCAAACGTGTTTTTAGTGTACCTGTGCACAAAGATTTACAGTTCCGGGTTGCCTTCAATTTCAATGATAAGGCATACGCTTTCACGAGACTGTGTCAAGGGTACTGTGAGAGTCCAACAATATATAATGAGGCGTTGAAAAATAGCTTAGATGTTTTGGTGCTGCCAGAGGGAGTGGCTCTCTTGCAGTACGTAGATGACCTCCTGCTGTGTGCACCGAACAAGAACCTATGTGACAGGGCCAGAACTTCATCACTATGTCACTTAGCAGATAAGGGCCACAAAGTTAACCCAGATAAGGTCAGCGTCAGTCAGGAAAAGGTCACGTTTTTAGGGCATGTTCTTGAAGGTTCAGGGAAATCGATTTCCAAAGCTAAGGTAGAAGCCATACAGAACCTCCTAAAACCCATTACAAAAAAGCTAATTATGTCTTTTTTGGGTATGATGTCCTACTGCAGAACCTTCATACTGGCTTACTCTGAAAAGGAGGGACCCCTAGCTGAACTGATATATGGCTCCAATATGGCAGCTAATGGTAAAATAGTATGGACAGAACGTGCTGAAAGGTGCCATGAAGGGGGCACTGCAATCCTCCCCAACCTTAGGGATACCAGATCATAACAAAGACTTACTCAAAGCTTTATTGCTCTCCAAAAGCTATTGCTGTCTGCAAATGTCAAGCTCACACAACAGGACGAGATGCGGTTTCAACAGGACATATAGCAGCAGATAACATCTCTTTGCTGCCAGTGAATAGAGGGGACAGTATTTCCTGCTCTGGTGACATCGAACTAATGCAGAAACATGCTTCTTTTTCAGACAAGCAGAGATGGAGACAAGCTGACTGACAAAAGATTTTTCCTCCACAGCGGCAGATTTTAGCAGCAGATGTCTCATATGCAGCACTCACAATATAGGGAGGGGAAAGGCAGTGAAACAGGGGGGCATCCCAGTCCAGATAAACCCTTTGCTTTCAAAATGGGTAAAAGCACTACCAACATCCAAACCAGATTTACAAGGGGTGGCAAAGCTTTGTGCCAATTGTGCCAAGATGGGGCATACCAGAGACAATTTCAAGTGACAATAGCTCACACTTTGTCAATATAGATGCAGTTGAGAAATACTTGGGTACTACCTGGATGTATCACTGCACATACCGGCCAGAATCAGGGGCCGCTATCGAGAGAGAAAACGGCACCCTAAAAAAACAAATTGGTAAAAATATGTGAAGAAACAGGGTTGCCATGACCAAAAGCGCTGCCAATAGCACTAATGTATATGAGAATGAGGCAAATCTATCCCGTTTCGAGATCCTTTTTGGACGGCCTCCTCATATGGGCTGGGAACCCCTGCAACCTAGGACACTGCCTGACACTATGTTACTATGTGAGAGTGATATGTTTAACTATTGTGTTGAAATGAGCAAGGTTATGTCCAGTATAACTACGCAGGTGAAAGCAGCAGTACCAGTGGTAGCTGAAGGACCCCTCCATAAAATCCAGCCCAGGGACTTTGTGGTGGTGAAGGACCTCAGGAGGAGACACTGGAAGCAAAAGAGGTGGCAAGGACCATACCAGGTGCTACTGGTAACCAACACAGCAGTGAAAGTCGCAGAAAAGGGACCCTGGACACACGCTTCACATTGCAAGACTTTACCAAAACCGTTACTGGGAGATCAATCCCCAGGACCAACTGTGAACGACAGCACCACCTAGGAGAGAACTGGGCATGCCAAATTGTTGCGATGGAGGAACTTAACTGGCAGAACCGAGAAAGACTGTGCTCACTAGATCCTGCTATTCTAGGGGTGGTAACTACAAATGCTAAGACTCTGTTTTGTTTAAATCCAAGGACAACAAGCAAAAGGGGTTACAGTTGTTACTATAGCCACAAAACCAGCACTTAGACCTAGAGTAAATAGAAAAGCAGAGATAATAAGTTTTAGCCAACAACACTTCTTAGCTTGGAGAGGTAACACAAGGTGGCAATATGTGTGAACACCTAACACGGCCCTACAACTGTTCATAACAGAAGGAAACGAGGCATGTATATTGTCTATGCTACAACAAAGGGCCATGAATATTACGAAACAATGTTGGTGGTGTTTAGAAATGAACAGAATGTGGAGAGTAGTCCCAATACAGAGTAAAGACGCAGGGGAATTGAAAGGATTAATCCCATGTGCAATGAGCAGTATATTAGATGTAGGAAGCGGAAATTATTCAGATAACAAATGTGCAGAACCAAAGGACACAACAGAGCATGCTAGAGCGAAAGGAAGTTGGGCAGTGAACCAGTCCACGCACCTCTCTGCTTATGTAGGAAGGGGGGTCAGAAACAGAATATGGTGGATTGGTCAAAGTGTAATAGGACCATAGAAGTTATAGGAAATCAATGTAAGTTAGACAACAATTAGCACAATTTTCTCCATGTTGGCACGTCAGTTTACGTGACTGAAAGCGAAGAGAAACATAAGGATGAGGATTAAAACGTAGGTCATTTGAAGAAGATGAAGACCAAATGCCAGATATATACCAGGGAACTAAATTATGGGACCCATGGACTAGCCGTGGGGCAATGACAGGACGGTCACTCTTTACTTATGGAGGAGTAGCAGCCTCACTGCTGAAAATAAATGGGTTAGCATGGCAAGGGTTAAAATTAGCCAACGAAACTGAAGACACTCTAGATAGCATCAACAGGGAATTGAAGGAAGTTAGGGAATCTGTAATACAAAACAGACTGGTATTGGACATGTTATCCGCTGAGAAAGGAGGGGAATGCAGAATGTTGGGAACATCGTGCCTGATGTCAGCAGAAACGTCAGCAATATTATTAATCACATGAAGAGAGCAATTCAGACCCCACCTGATTTGACCAGTCCCTTTGATAATTGGATCACTGGATTAAATACATGGGTCAAGAACCTGTTGATGGCATTGTTACCAACACTCTGCATTATCCTTGGTTTAATTACTTTTATCCCTTGCCTGATAAAATGTTGTGGAAAGTTGCTAGAGAGGTTTGTGACACAAACTATGTTGAGAATTGAACCTGGAAGATGCAACAGTATGGGGAACGAGACAGCTTTAGACGAAATAGAGTCTGATGATGATGAACATGCTTACGATTGAAGTGGTTAAGATTACACATGAACTTTACTAGGTGGTAAAGACTCTACACGTAGAGAAAGTTGGATCATACTAAGAATTAAAATTGTTTTATTTTATTTTATTTTGGATTGTTAAAAAATTAACAAAAGGGTGGAGTGTTATGGAAATTTTAATTTATGGAAATTTTAATGCATGCTTTAACATATAATTTTCAGTAACCAATGCCTTATTAAGGAAAGCTTCAGAGAACATTAAGTTCTGCTTGTTTTGAAGCCTTATTAAAATAAACTTCAGAGAACATTAAGTTCTGCTTAGTTTCGCCGAAACTAGATAACAAGAAAAAGGGCCTAGTTCAGAGAAACTGTAAAAGAGGAAACTTCTGCCCGGCAACAGGCAGACACAGAGGGTTTTAATATTAAGGAATATGACATGCTATGGTATAGGATATAGGAATAAAGAGGAAGTTGAGTGTTCCCCACTGTGTCTGAAAACTTTATATTCCCCCCACCCTCGCACGCAAAAGCTGCCACACTCAACTTCCTCTTTATTCCTTTATCAGCTTGCCTTTCTTGCAAGAAATAAACAATTGTTAAACCTTTCAATACTTCTCTGAATCCTAATTACTTTGAAAATAAATAATTTCCACGACACCATCTGGATGATCCAGAGGAGGAATGGGAGAAGGTCATGTGGTCAGGAAAGTCAAAAATAGAGCTGTTTGGTCTAAACTCCACTTGCCGTGTTTGGAGGAAGAAGAAGGATGAGTACAACTCCAAGAACATCATCCCAACCGTGAAGCATGGAGGTGGAAACATCATTCTTTGGGGATGCTCATCTGCGAAGGGGACAGGACGACTGCACCGTATTGAGGGGAGGATGAATGGGGCCATGTACAACCTCCTTCCCTCAGTAAGAGCATTGAAGATGGGTCGTGGCTGGGTCTTCCAGCATGACAACAACCCCAAACACACAGCCAGGGCAACTAAGGAGTGGCTCCGTAAGAAGCATCTCAAGGTCCTGGAGTGGCCTAGCCAGTCTCCAGACCTGAACCCAATAGAGAATCTTTGGCAGTGTGTGTGTGTGTGAGAGTGTGTGTGTGAGAGAGAGAGAGTGTGTGCAAACCTGGTCAAGAACTACAGGAAACGTATGATCTCTGTCATTGCAAACAAAGGTTTCTGTACCAAATATTAAGTTCTGCTTTTCTGATGTATCAAATACTTATGTCATGCAATAAAATGCAAATAAATTACTTAAAAAACATACAATGTGAGTTTCTGGATTTTTGCTTTAGGTTCCGTCACTCAAAAGTGAAGTGTACCTATGATAAAAATGACAGACCTCTACATGCTTTGTAAGTGGGCAAACCTGCAAAATCAGCAGTGTATCAAATACTTGTTCTCCCCATAACACATAATCATTTATTTGGGGGAAATAAACAAAATGTAGTTTGCAAGTGAAGTGTAGAATGTCCCATATACATTAGAAGAACACAACTGAGCATTAATAAGTATAATTTCTGTTATAAGAGCTAGAGGTAGATACCCCCTGCTTCTCACAACCATGGAATTATTTTGTAAACGTACTTTTACGTAAACCTACTGTGCTTTTATTTTGACAACTTTGCATCTGCATCGGTACAGTGACACTGAACGATTACACAAAAGATTGTGAGGATAACAGATCAAAACTACAGCAAGAACGACAGAACAAATTGACATCAGCTAGAACCAAATGAACACTTTTAAACATGCCAAACGACAGAACAAATCAACATCAGCTAGAACCAAATGAACACTTTTACACATACCAATAGTAACTGGAAGAAGAGAAAGGAAACAAGTGTGTCTTGCCTCGCACCGTGTGTTGAACTCCCACACTCCCCAAAGGCATAGAGCACAACACCACTTGAACAAAACACCTTAATCGATAGTTCCAACCCACAATAACATTTCATGACCTGTATAGGTATTTAATACATAATGAAATCTAATGTCTTTAACTTCATTCGAAAATATTTTGGCGAAGATCACCACACAAAGTACCCATACAATTCTCATGCATAGCTGCGCAACTGGCTTCATCTTCAGAAGGAGCTGTGTGGTACTGTGAGATGCGTCTGCTGAGGACCACACCGCACACCAGCGCCAGGATCTGAGGATGAGCAGGAACACACACACACAGACAGACGATCAGCACTGGACACGCTTTACAGTGTGAACGGATATAAACTCCAGTGTATGTGTTCGGATGGACTCACGCTGATCCCTGCCAGCCCTAGAAACCCTCCCAACACCAGAGGAGCGTATGAGTGGAACTTGTTCTGGATCACAGTGGGACAGCTCTAACACACACACACACACACACACAGAGAGAGAGAGAGAGAGAGAGAGAGAGAGAAGTGTCTGCTTCATTCCTTAAACATCACACATTCAGAAATAAAAGTAAAAACCCTTCACACTATGTCGTTTTAAAAATCTTTCTAAACGTAAAAGAATCAGCAGCACTACAACTATAATGATAACAGAGCAAAGGAACGATATCGTTGGAACCACTTTCAGAACAATTTCTTTCTTTAACTAGGTCATCCGGAACCGGGAACACTTCCCATAACACCTGATGTACTCGTGACATCATCAGAAGAATGGCATCTACGCTAATGCTAGTCTCTCTGTTTATCCCGAGGTTTACTGCAGTCAGCCGGATCCGGGCCGTATCCAGATCAGATGCTGGACCTGCGCCCAGAGAAGACCAACACAGAACCCCGAAGTGTCTGAGAGACCGTGATTAGACTCCCCCTGAAACTGCCTCATCGACACGGCATCTCAATAAACCCGTCTCCAGTGTGATGACTCCGATTGTTCAAATATTACAATTAAATAATACTTAAATCGATATGTCATCCGCAATAAACCCGTCTCCAGCGTGTTGCCTCCGGTCCTTCGAATATTCTGATCTATTATGACCTCTGACCTGTAAAGTTGTCAGAATAATAATCATACGCTGTTTGTTAATTGGCCAGAGGAAAACTGCCCCCCCCCCGACTGAGCCTGGTTTCTCCCAAGGTTTATTTTTCTCCATTAGGTCACCTGATGGGGTTTTGGTTTCCTTGCCACTGTTGCCTCTGGCTTGGCGTGCTCAGTTGGGGACACTAAATTTTCCAACTAAACATCGAAATAAATCTAATTAATAAACTAAATTAACCATATAAACTAAATTACTGATCTAATTATTGATCTAAAGCCCACACTGTCACCGTATGGAAATTGAAATGAACTGATGACATCAAATGGCTATACAGCTGAATAAAATTATGCTGCATTATTTTCCTGTTTGACACTGTAAAGCTGCTTTGAAACAATCTCCATTGTTAAAAGCACTATATAAATAAAGTTGACTTGACTTGACTTTCCAGCTGATGAACGATGAAAACATTGGCAGCGAATCAGAATCCATCCTGCTTTAAAGAGCTGAAGCATTCAGACTACATAAAACTGCAGCGCGCTTAGAATAAATACCAGGAGTTAAGACAAACAGGAAGTGACTCACAGGAAAGGGGAGGTGCTCCAGGTGATCTGGACAGGTGAATTCCACCAACTGTTTAATCGGTTCACCGATGCCACAGCAGTCAAACTGGCACACAGACACACAGATGTCCTTTTTTATTATTATTATTATTAAAAATGTACAAAATGCAGAAAGTTTCCTGTGAGGGGTTTGATTAGGGTTAGAGATTAAAAAAAATATTAGATCAGAATCAAATCCATTATACCTTTGGAATGTGTGTGTGTGTGTGTGTGTGTGTGTGTGTGTGTATGTGTGTGTGAGAGAGAGAGAGGGGCTTACAATCTTGTGGATTAGTTTGAGGATAGGGGTTCTGTCAATGTCGGTGTTTGGATACTGAGTGTAGACTGTGTTGTAGAACTCCACCAACTCATCTGATATCTACAGCACAACAAACACACAACTGCCTTCAGATCTGCACTATTACAGATATGTGCTCATGATGATCTGTGTGTGTGTGTGTGTGTGTGTGTGTGTGTGTGTGTGTGTGTGTGTGTGTGTGTGTGTGTGGTTACCGGTCCAGCCCTCACGAAGGCCATCACACCTGCTACAATGTCAAAGATGATCAGCAAGGACAGCAGGCCAGAAAACTGAACATCAGAAAAACAGAAATGTTTGTTCAAAGTGGAGCGGCTAAGTGATATAATTGTTCAGTTTATGATACAAGCGTGAAAATTGGCATGAGCAGTCTCCATGGGTCACTTGACAAGAAAATTGTCTGAGCCACTTGAAATTTCAAGATGGCCGACACCTTAGTGGAGCAGTTCAAAGGGTGATTTGACAAGAAACCGCCCACAGCAACATAAAATTTCAAGATGGCGGCAATTTTTCTGGATTACTGCCGTCCGCCATGTGGATCTTTAAATGATACATTTTCTCATAGAAATGTATTGGGTTCCTCAAAAGACTCTGTCAAGAGATGTAGTTTGACTGTGTTTTGTCTGACTCCTCACCCATGACCTGTCCAATTTGGTAAAGCTTGTCAGGAGTTGCCTCCCACCGGCATAGCTCTCAGGGTTCATTGAGGTACACAAGCTCCCCTACCACGACAAGGTAACAGTCACAAGGGAGGTTTTTTTAATTTATTTTTTTATTTTTTTATTTTTTTTTATTTGACTAACAGTTATTAAACATGTCAAATGAATACTGAGAGGTGGGGAAACAAAAATAAGATTAATAAATTAGCACAGTTGTGGTGCTGAACGGACAATGCACCAAACAAAAAATTGAGCAATGACTAATTCTGTATGTTAATAAGAACAGATCCAGAGGCAACAGCGACTCTGGCTGACACAGCCATGGAACCATGACAAAAAGAAAGTATCTCAAACAATACTAAGGAACTAAACTAAAAATGTCACAGTGATAGTCTGGTGACAAAATAAAACATGATGCGCCGATGTGGCGAGGGGAAGCCGAGCCATAGGCCTACACCGGAAAACATAGAGGACTAACACTGGCAAAAGAAACATGCAAATAGGTTCTAGCAGGGGCAACTACATTGGCATGTGCAACTGAGTCCATATCTGAAGCACTTACACCTTCCAGTACATGCCTTGTTGCAACAACATTTGGTCAACTCCCAACAACTCTCTGCAATAGGTGGAAGTGGAGTCCAGAAGACTTTCCACTCTTCGTCCCTTTTAACCCATCCCCAGTCGGATGGGCTCGGCATTTGTGGATGTCGCTTCAATGCTTGTCCCCACATGTATCCAGCCTCATAAGAAGCACGTTTGGCATGCTCTTTGAGTGCTGCTTGAGTTGGTGGGATCAAGTCATATTGTCTTTGCTTTCTGGCAAAGAGATCAAGCCTGGCACAACCTGTCGATTCAGGTGCGGCTATCTAACTGTTTTGGGGTAGATTAGACAGCATTTGGGATACTAACTTTACAATTAGCTGACATTGAACCCCACTCTGAGTTTAACAGCAGTGATATATCACCAGTGTGCCCTGGTAGTGCAGATATTCACTCTTGTCTAGTCTATCAATAATCAACAAATCAACACAGCTGTATTTTGATGCGTTAAAAGTTGTTCTTTAGAATAATCTAAAACATATAAAATAAAATGACACCAAATCGTCCTTAATGAAAAAAACCCAATACATTTCTATCGGAAAATTGATCTTTTGAGGATTCAGGGGTTGGCCATCTTGAAAATAGAAATTTCAAGTGGCTGAGAGTGTTTTTTTGTCAAGCAATCCTTAGAGACAGCTCAAGGCAATTTTCATGCTTGTATCACCAACTAAATTATTTCTTAAGCCTAATTGCTCCACTAAGGTGGTGGCCATCTTGAAAAATTGCCGCCATCTTGAAATTTCAAGTAGCTGTGGGTGGCTTATCGTCTAGTGACCCTCAGAGACTGCTCATGCCAATTTTCATGCTTGTATCCCCAAATAAACCACTATATCACTAAACTGCTCCACCAAGGTGTCGGCCATCTTGAAAAATGGCCACCATCTTGAAATTTCAAGTGGCTCAGACAATTTTCTTGTCAAGTGACCCATGGAGACTGCTCATGCCAATTTTCACGCTTGTATCCTAAACTGAACGATTCTGCCAAACATAAGCACTTAGCCGCTCCACTATCACCCATGTCATCAGTTTAAGGCCTGAATTGTTTTAGTTTTAAAATCGAATGAGTTTAGTTCAGTTGTAATGCATTCATGGAGCATGTAAGCGTCACATCACCGACTGTTACTGAACACATGACAAAACTATGACATAATTGTGTTTTTGACCATTCAAGCGCAAAAATACACAAAAGAGAGCTCACTTCACTTTTATGTTTGTTTTTTAAATACATCTATAGAGTTTTTATAATGTTGTTTTAGCTAGTATAGCAGGTTAAGCTAAAGCTTCAAATAAGTTTTCTTTAATTTCAAGAAATGAATATGTTTTAATAGCTATTATAACCTGATACTTTATTGAATAATGTGTCAAATACTGTTCTTAGTCTTTCCTCCTGACTGTGAATTAAATGGGAATGAAATTAGATCCAGTTTATTGTGTAACCAAAGACGTATAAATAATGCGTGACTTTTAATTATAAACAAGCTGGAAATATGCCCGCGCCGGCTCATTCAAGTTCAGATGAGGGAGATCAAATATGCATTGTACAACCGTCTAAAGCATATTACTATACAAACGTTGTAATGTTTCTTATTCAGCAGCATTAGTTCATAAATGTGTGTTATTGATTGATTGTGAGCCGCTGTGAGCCTGTAGAAGCGCCACATTTCCCAGCGGTTAACATTTGTGTAACATCCATTACACAGGATATCAGTTCTGATGGGATCTCCTCCCTAACATTGTCATCTCATTTTTATTCCTTGACAAAAATGACAATAGATTTGAATTTGTCATCCAAAACTTTTTTTTCCGTTTTATTCTGTATCTGCTTAGGAAACTGAAAAACGAGCACCATTTTATTAAGTCCAAATAACAATGCACTTCACTGCTGTTCATACTGGTGAAATGTTACAGTGCACTAACAAAAGAAACTGGGTATGACGTGTAATGGTGTAGTAGTGGTGTCCCATTTCTTTATTTTCACCCCTACGCCTTGCCACTTTGTGTGCATTGCAAAGCAGTGTGTGGTAAAAGGCCATTAACTCCACAGAAATGCTATATCTGCTGTATGAATAGGTGTGATGCATCTGGAATGAGTGTTTGAGTGTCCTCACCACATAAAGGATAGATTTACTGTGTTTACATGCACCATAATTGCCGGTAACTGCGACCAGCATCGTCAGAATACCAGTTACGACCAACACCGTCATACCTGACAGACAGAACACATCAAGTCACGGATACGCTTACAGACTGAAAAAGTATCATGTGATTCAACAGATGTATAATGAGAAACAAGAGAAGGACAAACCGAAAGGGAAGGGTTTCATGTCCAGTCCTGTGAATGCAGCAACGATCCGGAGCAATGTTCCCAGAGCGGCTAGCCCGAAACCCACCAGCTGAAAGACACACACATCCCTGCATAACAATCATCATCATCACTGATCATCATCATCATCATCATCATCATCATCACTGATCATCATCATCATCATCATCATCACCATCATCATCACTGATCACAATCATAAACTCCAGGGTAACTAAGGACCTTTCTCTGTTGTGTCGGGGGAAGGTCTGTTACTAAGCATAAAGCATTTCAAACATATTTGTTACATGTAACAGGCGATTGTGTGTCTGATTTGCCTCAGTCGTTATGGGCTAATTTTCATTTTTGGGAGAACTAAAAAGCTTTAAAAGCTGCATACGGCATTATGACGCAACTTCAAGAGAGGATTCAACTCAGTGCTTTTATTTCCAACATGCTCTCATTCATGGCTGTTTTTATTTAATTCATGTGAAGTTATGTCTTTATTGGCACATGACTTGATGGTTTACATTACTCTGCAAGTTCATCTCTATTTTTTTGCTGCAAGTTTAAACTACATAAGCTTATCTTATTTGTGCATACCTTACATCATGTGCATTAAGGGCTGTTATGTTAAATAACGTTTATTAATTAATTTAAAGGGCTTAACCCTCTGGAGTCTGGAGCTGTTTCAGGGCCCTTTAGAAGTTTTGACATGCTTTTACATTTGTGTTTTTTCAGTTGCTTATAAACACATTAATGGCAAAAGTGTAATTACACTGTATTCAGCACAAACTGGGCTACCATAATATCTGAGCAACATGTATGTACATGCTTGTATTTTTGAGAGAAAGTTTATGAGAAAACAATTTTTTTTTTTTTTTTAAATTAAGGCTTCAAAACACACAATAGATATGTGTCCACAAGACTTTTGACTCCAGGGTGTATTTGCCCTTTGCCTTTGCACATCAGTTTTTTCTTCAAACTGATGTGAGAATCATTGAGCCTACTCATTCACATAAAACAATACACTGATTTAAAATTTGTAAGACAGTTTTTCTTCACAAAGCCAATATGCGAGGAAGAACATAATAGCCCGCATAATGAGCTGCATAATGAATGAGCTTCAGGTGTGTGACAGAGCAACAAAACATATATATTGTACTTATCTAGTAAATGCATCTTGATTTAAGAATGTTTACATATTTAAACTAGAAACAAAGACAACAATTACTAAGAACATTTTTTTTATTATTTTTTGTTTTTGAAAGTAGTCTCATGCTAAAAATTTGTATAATAAATAATTAAAATTAAGATACAATTTATACAAAACGTAAAGAAAGCAATTCACTTTCTACAAACAAAACTCGAAATTAACTCGATAAAACAAACTTTGATATTAAATTAAAAAAATACCTTTGGCTATAATATTTAAACATCAATATGAAGCAAAATACATTTTACTGGTACTATATTTATAGCATCTGAGCAGACATTTGCGAATTTTACAATAAACACGTTATAATCTGTCCAAAACAGCCCAAATAAATCTTGTCTAAACAGTCTTGCGTGTATGACATTTAATGTTGCAGCAGGATTCATATTTAAATGTTTTTTTTGTTTAATATTCACAGATGCTAACAGAATAAACTGATCTTACAATCAGCCCTGAATCCTTTGCTCAGTCTGAACAGAACATGAACAGCTTTTCATGAGCTGAATAATTCCTCAACGCGTCTCAAAGCGATGTAGCTGAAGTAACGTTACAGCGCTTCACTAGATGTGTTTGTATGAGTTGAGGTGTGGGCGTCGACTCTGGATCGTCAGTATTTGAATCTGAAAGAGTGTGCTCTGTGGGCGTGGCCGCATTAGCAGATAATGAAGTGGCTCGCGGGTGACTGACATCGATCACTTTTCAACCAGATTACATAAACACAGAATATTTGTTTTCGATTTGGTTTACAGTGTTTAAAACCTGACATTTCAGCGTTTCTTTAGACATATGTCTCATGTTTGTGAGACAAGTATTCCCTAAGCTAGAGGTCATTTTCTGAAGACTATCTGAATGAACGTCTTTGACAGAGAGGCTGCAGATCGCACATCATGTGTGTTTTCTTTATTTTGTAAAAAGTACACTGACTGTACACAAAAATAGAGAAATGTATCAGATTATAATGATGTATAACACTTGCCTGAATGATAAAAAACAACAGAGTTATTTGAGTCTCTTGGGCACTGATAAGAAAAAAAGAGAGCCAATCACGCCGGTGCAACCGCCGACTTGAGGGGGTCAAAAATTCAAACATCAAAAATTATTGTTTCTTGTTTTGTCGGATAATTTAGCTTGCTTTAAGTAAAAACTCACTTCATTTTGATTTGACAATTTTTTTAGTTTTTTTTAAAAATTATGCCTAAACATTTTTCTCTCAAATACAAGCATGTACATACATGTTGCTCAGATATTATGGTAGCCCAGTTTGTGCTGAATACAGTGTAATTACACTTTTGCCATTAATGTGTTTATAAGCAACTGAAAAAAACACAAATGTCAGAGCATGTCAAAACTTCTAAAGGGCCCCAAAACAGCTCAGACTCCAGAGGGTTAACCAATAGACAAGTAAATATGAATAAAAACTGAGACATACTCACAACGAGCAGAATATTAGACAAGATCAGGAAACATTTACAAATCTGCGTGCACCTGTCCATCACGAGCCAAATTATTCCACTGCAAGAGAAAGATTTGATCAAATGACCATCCAAATAATAAAAAAAAACACACATTTGAATTTTAATCACGTTTAAAGTGAATTTCAAATTATGGCACAGAATCGCACGCGCAGGGTAAGATTTGTGGAAGCATACATTCAAATGTAAATTGAATTGGCATGCGCAAGAGAAACTTTGTAAAGGTGTGCAAATAAATTATTTGCGCAATTTTTACTTTTATTCGTAAGTGTATTTCACGTATTGTGAAACTGCAATTTTCGTGCTAACACAAAATACATATAATCTGTATTCTTCTGACTTCCATTTTTCCATGTGTACACTTTTCTTAATCCCCATAATACGGCCAAAAGCACTGAAAGCCTGTGAGCGTTTTGCAAATCAATCATCTCCATGTCAACTCCACTTGACAAAGAAAATACTTGCTGGAATTTGGCTGCAACCGGTTCTATATCAATGAGCATGAATGGGCTTGAGACAAATGCAGCAAAACATTCCATTTCGTTCAGCTCACCAAAACACATATTGAACTCTGTTGCAACTTATCCAAAGGTGCTATTGACATGAAAATTTCACCAGATGCTGGTAACAACCCATGCAATCCACACATGCAAAGAAATCATTTGGGGGGGTATTGAACACGCTTACTGAAATTAATTTAATACTTAGTACAAAAGCCTATATATACACATAATATTCCTTGGGGAACAAAATGTGTAACTTTAACCTTTAAAGGTACACAATTGGTCCTTAGGGTACAATTCAAATTATACCATTGTTTCCTCTACTTACAGGTACAAAAATGTACCCTTAAGGGTACTACCCCAGTGACGGCCATTTGTACATTAAAAGGTACAATTTTGTGTGGTTACAAAGTTACTCTTGCGCATGCCAATTTAATTTACGCTTCAATGTACACTTCCACAAATCTTACCCGGAGCATGGAAAATAATGTCCATGCAGTGGCCATTGTGTAGCCTATGAAGTGATCTATATAAATATACTTGCCTTGTCTAGTAATGAAGTTGAAAGCTGTGGTTGTGTCTGACTCCTGATGTGTTCACTCACTGTCTGCGGTCGAAATGTGTTTTGTCTCAACTTGCACGAGCCTGCTTTAGATGTGAAACTCACGTCTCATTGGCACATTGCATACTTCCTGCCTATAGTTGGCAAAACCACACACGTCTAACATGTGCAAATAGTTGATTTATTTCACTAATTCCATTCAAAAAGTGAAACTTGTCTATTATATTCATTCATTACACACAGACTGATATATTTCACGTGTTTATTTCTTTTAATTTTGATGATTATAACTGACAACTCAGGAAAATCCCAAATTCAGTATCTCAGAAAATTAGAATATTGTGGAAAGGTTGAATATTGAAGACACCTGGAGCCACACTCTAATCAGCTGATTAACTCAAAACACCTGCAAAGCCCTTTAATGGTCTCTCAGTCGAGTTCTTGTAGGCCACACAATCATGGGCAAGACTGCTGACCTGACAGCTGTCCAAAAGACGACCATTGACACCTTGCACAAGGAGGGCAAGACACAAAAGGTCACTGGACTGGACTGGCTGTTCACAAAGCTCTGTGTCCAAGCACATTAATAGAGAGGCGAAGGGAAGGAAAAGATGTGCTAGAAAAAAGTGTACAAGCAATAGTACAAGCAATAATTCACAAAGAGTGGACTGCAGCTGGAGTCAGTGCTTCAAGAACCACTACACACAGACGTGTGCGAGACATGGGTTTCAGATGTAGCACTCTTGAACAACAGAAGCGTCAGAAGCGTCTCGCCTGGGCTAAAGACAAAAAGGAATAAAAGTGGTCCAAAGTTATGTTCTCTGATGAAAGTAAATTTTGCATTTCCTTTGGAAATCAGGGTCTCAGAGTCTGGAGGAAGAGAGGAGAGGCACACAATCCACGCTGTTTGAGGTCCAGTGTAAAGTTTCCACAGTCAGTGATGGTTTGGGGTGCCATGTCATCTGCTGGTGTTGGTCCTCTGTGTTTTCTGAGGTCCAAGGTCAACACAGCCGTATACCAGGAAGTTTTAGAGCACTTCATGCTTCCTGCTGCTGACCAACTTTATGGAGATGCAGATTTCATTTTCCAACAGGACTGGGCACCTGCACACAGAGCCAAAGCAACCAGTGCCTGGTTTAAGGACCATGGTATCCCTGTTCTTAATTGGCCAGCAAACTCGCCTGACCTTAACCCCATAGAAGATCTGTGGGGTATTCTGAAGAGGAAGATGCGATATGCAGAAGAGCTGAAGGCCACTATCAGAGCAACCTGGGCTCTCAGAACACCTGAGCAGAGCCACAGACTGATGGACTCATGCCACGCCGCATCGCTGCAGTAATTCAGGCAAAACCAGCTCCAGCTAAAGCATTGAGTGCTGGACATGCTCATACTTTTCAATGCTCATACTTTACAGTTGGCCAAGATTTCTAAAAATCCTTTCTTTGTATTGGTCTTAAGTAATATTCTAATTTTATGAGATACTGAATTTGGGATTTTCCTTAGTTGTTTGTTATAATCATCAAAATGAAAAGAAATAAACTTTGAAATATATCAGTCTGTGTTCTAATTATATGACCAGCACCTGAATATGAAAACACATTGAGATAAGATAGAAGAAAGTAAAGAAGCATTACATACAATTTATTCATATAGTCAATAATTTTGCCTCAAATCTTTTTCAACAGGAACAACTGAGCCGTAAAAACATGACTGGGTTCTTCTGATTTCCACTGTGTGGCTGTATTTCTTTAACGGAAGTCTCGGGTCAGATGAAAGCGTAACATTGTATTATATTTCTCCAATAATCCCAAACGTATGCAATCTGGGACAACATTCTGAATAAGAATCACATGGTTTGTGTAATATTTCAGGTGTGTAACACACCCTGTGTATAATAGTATACTGTATACACTCTAAACTATGCTGGGATAAAAACAACCCAAGTTGGGTTGAAAATGGACAAACCCAGCGGATGGGTTAAATGTTTGCCCAACGTGCTGGGTAGTTTTATTGAACCCAACTATTGTTTAATACAGATGTCCCACAAGGCAATTTGAATCCCCCCCCCTTTCATTGATTATCCAGCAGTTCATTACCTCTCCTTGCATGTTGTTATAAAACACATTTTTAACCGATTCTACTTTTCTCACAGAAAAAACCTTTCTCCACAACTGGCTTGAATCTCAACAGAACCAGGAGGGAACATAACGTGGCATATTTACTTGTGGCAGATTGGTCCATCTTTATTGGTGGGATCACTTTTACTAGCTGTTTCAGGGGAAGCTAAAATAAAAACAGACACACAAACTGGTCAACTCAACAGAAGAGAACAACTAAAACATAAAAAAACATATTTAAAGTATAACTACTTATTGTACAAGTTGGTGTTAATCTAAGTGAATGCAATTGTTAAGACTTTAGATTAGATTAGATTAGATTAGATTAGATTAGATTAGATTCAACTTTATTGTCATTACACAAGTACAAGTACAAGGCAACGAAATGCAGTTTAGGTCTTACCAGAAGTGCAATAGCAGCAAGTGCAGGATATACAACGGTTGCGTAAGTTCAGGACATGGATATGTACTGAATATATATAAATATGAATAAATATACAGATGGCTATTCCTATAAACAGAACAGAATTTACAGGTGAATATGTACAGTGAATAAATATACAGATGGCTATTACTATAAACAGAATTTACAGGTGAATATGTACTATGAATATAATATACAGATGGCTATTACTATAAACAGATTTTTACAGTTAGAGGTATACAATAATATGTTAGGCTAATATGAGGAATATAGCAGTGGATTAAGGTAGTGCAATAAATTATGGACAGAGCTATCCGAAAAAAAGTGTAAAAGTGCAGTGGAAAGTGGTTGCATATTACAGTTAGAAGTACGGTGCAAAATGCAAATGTAAACAGTTGGTACTATAAATACAGTCGGCAGTGCAAATGAGCATAATCCAGTTAAGATATGGTGGTGCAAAATGCATAAGTAAACAGTTGTTACTTTAATAAACAGTCGGTAGTGCAAATAATAAAGTGAAGGCAGATGTGAGGTAGGAGAGTTAGCAGTATATGAGGGAAGTGGATCAACGGGGGTTTGAGTTCAGTAAAGAGACAGCTCTGGGGAAAAAACTGTTCTTAAGTCTGCTGGTCCTGGTCCGGAGGATCCTGAAACGCCTGCCGGAGGGCAGGAGAGAAAACAGTCTGTGGGCTGGGTGAGAGGAGTCCTTGAGGATGCTGCGAGCTCGATGCAGACAGCGTTTCCTCTGGATGTGCTCGATGGCAGGTAGTGGAGTCCCTGTGATGTGCTGGGCAGTTTTCACCACCCGCTGCAGTGCCTTGCGCTCCGCAACAGAGCAGCTCCCATACCCTACTGCGACACAGTTGGTCAGGATGCTTTCTATTGCGCAGCGGTAGAAGTTCACCAGGATAGCCGAGGAGAGCTGATTCTTCCTCAGTGTCCTCAGGAAGAAGAGGCGCTGGTGAGCCTTCTTGACCAGGCTGGAGGTGTTGGTCGTCCACGACATGTCCGCCGAGATGTGGATCCCCAGGAACTTGAAACTGGAGACACGTTCAACAGCCATTCCATTGATGTGGATGGTGTCGTGTGTGCCTCTTGACTCCTTCCTGAAGTCCACAATGAGCTCCGTTTTGTTGGTGTTGAGGAGCAGGTTATTATCAGCGCACCAAGTGGCCAGGTGCTGGATCTCCTCCCTGTAGGCAGTCTCATCGTTATTGCTGATGAGACCAATCACCGTAGTGTCGTCCACAAACTTGACGATGGAATTAGATCCATACACAGGCTTGCAGTCGGAGGTGAAGAGGGAGTAGAGAAATGGGCTTAGCACACAGCCCTGTGGTACTCCAGTGTTGAGTGTGATGGATGTGGAGCAGGTGGATCCTGATCGAACATTCTGTGGTCTGTCAGTTAGGAAGTCCAAAATCCAGTTACACATTGAGGTGTTGGTGCCCAGGTCTCCAAGTTTGGCTATTAACTTGGTTGGGATGACAGTGTTGAATGCTGAGCTGAAGTCAACAAACAGCATGCGTGCATAAGTGTTCTTATGGTCCAGATGGGTGAGCACAAAGTGCAGTGCCATGGAAACTGCATCCTCTGTGCTCCTATTGCTGCGATAGGCAAACTGGTGTGAGTCCAATGTGGATGGTAGAGAGTCTTTTAGGTGTTCCAGGACCAGCCGCTCAAAGCACTTCATAATGATGGGTGTGAGTGCTACAGGGCGGTAGTCATTAGGGCACCTCGGGCTGGAGTGTTTTGGCACTGGCACAATGGAAGTGCGTTTGAAGCATGTTGGTACAGCTGCTTGGGCAAGAGACAGGTTGAAAATGTCTGTAAAAACCCCAGCGAGCTGCTCCGCACATGCCCTGAGAACACGTCCAGGGATGTTGTCTGGTCTAGCAGATATCTGTGGAGGAGAGTGTGATTGGTGGGTGGTCAGCTGAGGGTTTGAGCTTGGTAGCAGTTTCTCTGTTGTCTCTTTCAAAATGAGCATAAAAGTAATTTAGCTCGTTCAGGAAGTTGACATCAGTGGCTGCGGGGGTGGAGTGGGTGGGTTTGTAATCACTGATGGCCTGAATTCCCTGCCACATGCGTCGAGGGTCAAAGTTGGATAAGTGTCCCTCTATCTTTTGCTTGTAGCAGTGCTTGGCCTTTTTGATGCCCCTCTTCAGGTTTGCTCTGGATGTGCTGTAGGCTTGTGCATCTCCTGATCTGAAGGCAGTATTGCGTGACTTCAGCAGGAGTCGCACTTCCCTGTTCATCCAAGGCTTCTGATTTGGGTATGTGGTGATCTGTTTCTGGGTTGTAACACTGTCAATGGTGGTATTGATATGATCCAATACAGAGGAGGTGTAGGAGTCAATGTCCGTGTGAGCGCCACTGGTGGCTTGAGAAGCAAACATACTCCAGTCTGTGTTTAGAAACCTTTCCTGGAGTGTGGAATCTGCCCCCGCAGGCCACACCTTGATGGTCTTTACTGATGGCTTCACACGGTTGATGAGGGGTGCATATTTGGGTGTGAGGAACAAAGAGAGGTGGTCTGACTGTCCCAGGTGGGGGAGGGGTGTCGCAACGTAAGCTCCAGCCATGTTTGTGTAAACATGATCTAAGGTTTTGTTTCCTCTGGTGTGGCAGGAAACATGCTGGTGAAACTTGGGTAGCACTGACTTTAAGTTTGAGTGATTAAAGTCACCTGCAACAATAAACGCAGCTTCCGGGTGATCAGTCTGTTGTTTACTGATGGCTGCGTGAAGTTCTTTCATAGCAAGCTTGGCTTCAGCATCCGGGGGAATATAGGCTGCAGTGAAAATGGTGGAAGTGAACTCCCGCGGTAGATAAAACGGTCTACATTTAACCATGAGAAACTCAAGGTTAGCTGAACAATGACTCCCAACAATAGCAGAGTTTGTACACCAAGCTTTGTTAATGTAAATGCACAGTCCACCACCTCTGCTCTTACCGGAGCCATCTAATGTTCTACCCGCCTGGAGTGTGTGGCGTCCCGCTAGCTCAATAGCGGTGTCCGGTATTCTACTGTTTAACCAGGTTTCCGTGAAGATTAGGACGTTACAGTTCAAAAGTTTCTTGCTGTGTGTGATGCTGAGTCGAATCTCCTCCATTTTGTTCACTAGTGCTAGTGACCGTACAATGGCAAGGAAAATGCTGGGTAAAGAGAGCCGGTGCGGAGTTAGCTTTAGCTTAGCTCGTAGTCCTCCACGCTTCCCCCGCCTTTGTTTACGATCCCGACGCCGCCTGCGAGCACTTCCGCCCGGCCGGGTAGATTGCATAGCCTCGGGAGTCCTAGCGATCTCAGGAAGGAGTCGAAGATTGTCCATAAAACTGTCGGAAATTCGCAAACCAATATCCAAAAGCTCACAACGGGTGTACGATGTAAAGGCACAACTGTTCTGTACGAACAGACCCGAGATGAGCAAGAAAAATACGGCAAAATTGCAGAATCTGGAGAGACGCTGAGCCTCGCAAAGTACTCACGCCGCCATCTTAGTCACTTTTTTGGTACAACGTCACTGCATTCACTTGGTTAAACTTTCACTTATGCAGGAAAAACATCTTTAACTGGACAGATAATCAAAATTACATTACGCAGTAACCCATCATTGGGTTATTATTGATATACTAAAGCAACACTTTAGTGAACTGACCTATTCTTCAATGCCACTCGCAGACTTCTACAACACCCTACCTACAGTGGGAGAGAATGCAATGGATTACTGGATTTGCTTGAATAAAGCTGTTGACGTGGCAGAGAAGGGCTTAAAGAGGCAGGGACGCAACCTTGAAGATCCAGGTGAAGAGGTAGCTATGATGTTCGTTAAGCACTGCCCAGACTCAGCTCTTTCTGCAGTGCTAAAGTTCAACACTGCTGACAAGTGGAAAGCTAGTGAAATTCAGGAACGCCTTGATGATCATCAGACACACAAAAAAAATAATTCTCTGTTTATGTAATCCGTATGAAAACAGCGAGAGGTACAGTTTCTCCAGCGGAGCCTCATTATCTTTAATGTGACCACACACACGAGTGCAAAGAGATACACATGCAAATCATCCACGTGAAGGAACACAAACCTGTAAACGCCCCATCACATCAAAACAAAGACTCGTCTTCATCATTCTTATGCTTTTTAAATTTGATTTTCAAAATATTAAACATGTAAACTCAGGAGCGTTTAGTTTGTTCTTGTTGGGGTAACAGCTTAGGACCCAGGACCAGTAATGAAAAAAGAAGACCAAGAGTCAGGAGTTAGATTAATTAAAGAAAAATTTACTGAAGAATAGTTTGCAGTTTCATCAGCAGAAGCCAGCTTCAAGTCTCACAAGGAGTTCGTAGGCCGCGCTCCCTCTAACAGTTTCACCGCCTCCGCCTAACGTACATACAATTTCTGAATAGTTATACTGTTTTCAAGGTCTAACCACGTCATTATTGTAATGTGGAATGATTCTGATTGGTTCTAACAACATGCACGTAAGCAACTTTCCACACGTAAACAGATAGGAGCACATATCACTAAAAATGCGTAGATGCGTAGACTCGTTGTCGGCCAGTCCCAGATTTGGACTAGAATGACCTCGGAGGTCACAGAAAAGCGTCTCCAGGTCTGCCATCGTCTGCAGAAACTCCATCTCCAACACTGATTCTGCAAAGATCATACAACGCACATACACACAAAGCTCCAGAGAATAACAGCTTGCTCAAGGTTGAGAACATCTTAACTAACTATCAACAAGGCACTTCTCCAAACATGCTGATACTATCTATTAGGACAGAAGTGATTTTATTCTTTTAGTAAGAAAGGCACATAAATGAGGTACAGTTTCTCTGGGTCCCTAAGAAGTCACGTAGACCTGACATCCCATGACCCTAAGGTCACCTTAGGAAGACATATAGCACAACACCTGCAGAGGGGTTCTCCCGGGGTGTTGACACACACACACACACCAAGGACAGTTGCCTGTCAGCACGTTTAACACAGACATCAGAGCAGCACCTAAAGAAATGTGTTTCCAAAATGTAGAAAATGGTTTTAACTTAATTATTCAGGTTATGGAAATAATAAAAAGAAACATTGAGAAGGATAGGTGTATAAAAGAAGAGACACAGGTATCTGACCTGCCCCAATAGTCCCCCATTTTAGACCAACGGCGGTCCCATACCGCACGTCTGGTCTACCAGTGAGGTCACTACGGAAGGTGGAGTGGTGACGCGTGCTCCCCTGGCGGGTCACATTTGTCTCTTCACCTCATTGCGGACAAGCTGGATTCTAAATATTCCAGTCCCCACGTTGAGGCCCTCACACCTCCCACTCACAACAGGGCGTTGATGTTTTCTTTTCTCAAAACTCCTGATCAACATACTGATAACGTGCTTTCTCTCATTGAGAGAGGAACAGACAATATAGTACAATAGTATTCATACAATTCTTTAGGGTTTCAGTAAAAGGAAATATAAAATAAAATAAACTGAAATAAAATGAAAGACAAATCCATATTTAATCTCTGGAAGCCGGGCTAAATGAGCAATCTCTGTTACTGCATTCCCGTCTAGTTAGAGGCGTGTGATGCCGCCAAAATCTGAACACATGACTGAAATCCGCAAGTTTAAGGATGACCAGAATGGTCTCAGCCGGCTCTCGAATGCCAATCCAATCTTTTGCTCAGGGTGTTTCCTGGCTCTCAATTTATGCGGTATTTGGTGAGCGGTATAGAGGGGCCAATATTAGGGCAGGGGCTGCTGCGTCCAGTCTTGACCTTAGCCCTTACGAAACACAGCTTCCCCTCCCAACAGAGATGCTGCTGGCCTCACAGACATCTGCCTCACCTCTCATACACACCTCACATAAAAACACCCCCCTTCTTGGAGCTGCCCCAATGGCGGTGACCCCCATTGGCTTAGGTTGCCCTCCGCTGGCCACAAGAAGGTCTTACCCGTCATCGGGAAATCACCTCATGCTCATTGGTCCTCGCAACAGGATCCGATATTTGTCTGGAGCCTTTTGGAAAGTGCATTCAAGAGTCACCAGAGCCACCTGGTCTGCTTTCAAATGAGTAAAAACATGGAGACAGGTTAATTATAGTTCCTGATCACACAGTTTTCCTGATACGAGTGTTCTCGTGAGACATCATACACGTCTAGGACGGACCCTCAGTCACCACTCAGAGACCAAATACAAACTGTAGAAAATATAAAGGAAGAAACAAAACCATACCTGGACAGGCTCATTAAATTCACGATAATAATATAGAAAGATAAATATTGATTAAGTCTTTGGTTATACATTTTAATTAAGATATTTACAATTATATTGTAGAGGCAGTGGATTTTAGAACCCACCCCTTATGTTTCTACCAATTTAGGCTTCTTCCTAATTTACAATGTCCCACTTGTCAGATTATAATTTTGAAAAACAGAAAAGCTTTTTTTTTTTTTTCCTTCAAGAATTTAATTGGGATAATTTGAATTTGAATTTGATAATTTGAACACCAACAAGCACATATTCATACTAACTTAACCCCCATTTTCATCATTACCACCAAGATATATCACCCAAAGATAGGGATTGTAATTAAAAGTTTTTTTTTTTTTTTTTTCAAAACAGATCTTTTTCAGGTACAAAACTCAATAGTGGCCTGAAATAAAAAATAAAAAGTAAATAAATAAAAATAAACAACAAAATAATCCATTCAATTTCATTCAGTCTCATATAGCATGTACCACCTTAATTGCATAACATTTCTTTCTCAAAAAATAGAAAATAAAAGAAAACATTCATATCATCCATCTCATTATTTCCACTTGAAACATAAACTTGTTCCTAATTTTTACTCAAGAAACCTTTTGTTAAATGTACTATTTCCAACAGACCCATTTTTACCCCTCATAGCCCACATGACCGTTGATGAACGTATCCATAAAATAAATAAATAAAATTAAAAAAAAGTTAATGTTAAAACCTTTTCATCAAAATGACTTAATTATCAATTCTTATTACATCCAATCAGCTTGTTCACTCATTTATCTTGTGACATTATACTTAATCATCCTCAATACCCAATTATTAATCAAATTCACCATGTTATTAGTAAAACATTCAAAATCATTCATCAGGGTTTTCTTTAAAATACCCCTTTTTAAATGTTCTTTTATTTCTGTTCTCAATGTCTTGTCCATTAAATTCTTCAGGTGTAAGCTCCAAATGACCAAAATCTTAAACCTCTTAATTCATGTCACTTGGCAGTGATACTTCATCAAATCCTCACTAGCCTTATCTTGCCACTTACACCCCAAAGTGTCATAACTTTACCAAGAACACATTTTCGTAATCTCCCATATTACTTTAAATTTGGACTATAAGTCATCATCAATTTCTTTAAAGCCGTTTTAAAATGATTTGTTCATTCATATCTATATTAACTCCATCTAACTTTACAGGTGTTCCTAAATTCTGTTTCTCACAACATTAATATTTGGGCTCATTTCTCATTATTCCTCTATCAAAAATATGGTCTGCAGATGCACCATATGATCATTATTGTTTCTTATCTCTACTGCTCTGCAGAAACAAAAATATTATATTCCTCTTATCTCAATCCCAGTCACACAGAGAGCCTTGAAGTCACTTGCTTCTTTAGCATTAATTGTGGTTCTATATATATCAAAATATCATGAAAAATTTAAATAAAGTAAAAATAAAACTTTTCCTTTTAGAAGTTATCTCTTTGGTCGCCCTCCGGCCTTTCAGAATTTTGAGGGAGTCTCTGGATAATTTAGATAGTGACTTCAGCCAATGTGTCACTTTGTCTCTGCCGTCAAGTCTATAACCTTCACGTCTACCATTTTTAATCAGTTGACATTATTAAATTTAAGCCCTCAGTTGAATTTAGACAATGGTTTTAACCCATGATGGACGGCAATCTTTAACTTTACAATTCCACTTTAACTAATCCAGAGAGTAATCCAAATCAACATCATAAATGACAAAACTCGTCATAACAGACAGAGCTGGATAACCATCCATTTAAAGCTCGTCCCGTGTTCTGGATCATCTTTTCACCAGATTCCTTCAAAAATGATCAGTTTCTCTAAAGGTTGCCGTTTACCTTAACCCATCTGTAATGGTCAAACACTCATTCCAGAGGTTAATGACACCCAATCAGGACAGAACAGTTCTAGGAACAAACACATACAAAACATAAAGTGCAGTCACACCCACACACACATTAAACATGAATTGCTCATTCTCAAATTTTACTTTTAGTGTTAACTCAAATTATTATTTAAACTCAGCTTTTACGTCTGCTCATTATTAATATGTCTCTACAAAAGTCGGCTGCGTGGTTTTGGTTCTGATATCATTTCTTTGTTTTGTTTCAGCTTTAGCAGGGCGATAACAAATTGTACCATCCCTGCTTCCACAAGCAGCCTCTCTCAGTCTCTCTCTGATACCTTTTTCAACAGTCTTCTAAGACTTTAACTTTAATGTTAAATTCATTCTCATTTAAGGTCTGTGTGTAAAAACATCTTATACCTTTTTACACACCATGTTTTCCTAAAACATGTCTTATTATTCTCATGTGTTCCCATGTGCATTTACTCATCAATATCTTCGATCATCTGTGGCACAGGCTCAGATATCAGCCTTGAGCTGGTTTCGAAAGAGAGACTCTGAGGCATTCAGGACTGGTACTGCATTTTCATAAACTTTTAACTTGTCACTCTAGCACAGCATAAGACTTGGCTAGAGATTTCATTTGTTTTCCAATAAACGTCAGACATGATCCTTTTAACTCTATCCTTTGCCAGAAATTACGTTTTCAAATGATCATAATTTTATATTTGTCTTTTGCCCAAAACAATACATTTAAACTTCAAACATCCAAATTGAGTCTGAGTTACTCTTCTAATTTTAGCCACAGCACCAGAAATGACATGGTGGGCCAGATTCAGATAAGCAAATTGTTTTATTACAGCTCATCATGAGCTTATCTTTTGAAACCAAAACATCAGCTTCTAGGGTTTTTAGCTTTTAACACCAATCATTGTCTCACGAGCAGTGTTTTTACCAACATCCAGTCAAATAAACTTTATCAGAACTTTTCACGAGTCAGAGGAACAGGAAAATGTATTATACATTTTTATCATTTAAACCCACTATGTCTCTAATTATATATCTTTTCTGCTCACTTTGTATCATCATTGTCTTTAATTTTGCCTCATAATTTATATTAAAATGATCATTGATCTTTCCTTTTAAAAGGAATTCCTTACGACTTAAATTTATTGAACTATTTCATTATTTTCAATCTGTGCCCCTCTTTATAAAATCCCTCCGTGTCCGTGACTATATCTGCAGCTGCTCTGAGAAGAGAGCGCAGGAGGGGAGGGGGCAGATAAGACTGGCTGCTCATTTCCTTAATAATTCCTTCAAATTTCTTTGATGTCAGGGCTTCAGAGCAGAGCTGCTTACAGCGTTTGCCCTCTTTTGTCTCAAAATCTTTATCTGGACTGATCATGTCACTCAAATTGTTAGCCATCATTTTAGTCAAAGTTCATACTCACCTGAAATTATACCAGCAGAGATGGAGGCGGCGATCTTTAACCAACACAGCTGTGGCTTCTGCGTGATGAAACTGCAAAGTACACTTATACGAAAAAGTCACTTACTGGTCCATGCCAATTTGGGTCATACTTTACATTTTCCTCGGGATCGTTCCTGATGCATCCCTGGCAAACAACCCTGAATCTATTTTTATTTTGTTTAACTAATAACTTAATCCCTAACTGTCTATTTTCCGAAATTCGGGGGCCCCCTGTCTGAGTAGGAAGAGACGGAGAAGGTTTGCGGTGATCACTGTTTAACCTCCCAGTGTGCCTGCCCCTTTTAGGAGTGGTGTGTAGTCACCATAGCCCCCAATGAGCTCTCTCCTCTGTCTGGGCACGACTCCGTTGCACCCACGGCACCACACCCTATGGTTACCTGGGCGACTTCTTATACCCCTTTATGTTCCTCAAAAGCTTTACCTCTTTAACATGTAATGTTCATGGTCCCTAGCCGAAACATAACCCGTGGTATACTTATTCCTTATTCCCGTCGAAATAAAGCTCTCCCGTTCCCCTTACCCAGTCTCTTCCAGTCAGAGAAGTCTAATAATAAAAATATACCACCTTATCTACTTGTTTGCCAGAGGTGTACCAAGGACAATTGCTCGCGCATCCTCCACCAAAACTGTTGGGGTAACAGCTTAGGACCCAGGACCAGTAGTGAAAAAGGAAGACCAAGAGTCAGGAGTCAGATTAATTAAAGAAAAATTGACTGAAGAATAGCTTGCAGTTTCATCAGCAGAAGCCAGCTTCAAGTCTCACAAGGAGTTCGTAGGCCGCGCTCCCTCTAACAGTCTGCCCGCCTCCGCCTAACGTACATACCATTTTCTGAACAGTTATACTGTTTTCAAGGTCTAACCACGTCATTATTGTCATGTGGAATGATTCTGATTGGTTCTAACAACATGCAATGTAAGCAACTTTCCACACGTAAACAGATAGGAGCACATATCACTAGAAATGCGTAGACTCGTTGTCGCCCAGTCCTAGATTTAGATCACAAATGACGCAAGTGGTCACATAAAGGCGCCTCCAGGTCTGGCATCGTCTGCAGAAAAGTCCATCTCCAACACTGAACCTGCACAGATCATGCAACGCACATACACACAAAAGCTCCAGAGAATAACAGCTTCCTCAAGGTTGAGAACATCTTAACTAACTATCAACAAGACACTTCCAAAACATGCTGATAATACAGAAGTGAGTTTTATTCTTTTAGTAAGAAAAGAACATAAAAGAGGTACATTTCTCTGAGTCCCCAAAAAGTCACGTAGACCTGACATCCAATGACCCTAAGGTCACTTTAGGAAGACATATAGCACAACACATGCAGAGGGGTTCTTTGCTCCCAGAATGTTTCACACCCCAAGGACAGTTGCCTGTCAGCACGCCTTGACACAGACATCAGAGAAGTAACTGTAGAATGTGGATACAAAAGCACACAGCAAATATAATACTAAAATCTCCAAAATCACTCATTAAATATAGAGAGGTTATAGGTGAACTGATTTAGCAAATGTAGAAAATAGTTATAACTTGATTCTCATTGATTCTTATTTTAATATTGATCATAAAACCATTCTTGAAGGATATGTGTCTGATGAAGAGACAGGTGATGTTGACCTTGACCCTTCACAACCTAATCGTCATCCCCAAAGGACTCCAGCCCACCTCGGGATGCGGCGATCGACATCTCAGTGCTATCTTGAGTGTGAACGAAACGAACGAGGCGTCAGAGACGGGCCGCTGTTTCAGTCCAGCACTCGCGGGAAGCGATGTGCGAGAGGGGGGCGTGACCCGAGGAATGATTGCCGGGGTTCTTAATACCACAGCACCGCCCTCAGGTCACCCTGGCCACCAGCCAAAGTACCACCTCTCTCGGAGACGGTAGATTGGGGTGTGGCAGAGGGGACTCTCTCTCCTCGCGGAGATCACTGAGTCTCGACCGCGACATCGCGATGGTCACGGTCCCGCAGTGGGAACATGACACATCCACAAACACTGCCCGAACGTGCTGAATCCCAAACACGTCGAGCAGTGAATGTGCCCATAGACAGCAACGGAGATCGATCGCACCCGGAAGTGCACGGGCGAACCGTCTTGAAAAAGACGTGCCACGCGCAAGCTCTTTTGTGAGAGGAAACCTTGCAGTCGATGCCGAAGCGCCCAGGGAAACACACACCAGCCGTCTAGCAGACCACCGCGCAGATCAGCAGGCAGGAAGTATGTGATCACTGGAATGCGCCATCACACCAACACCGACTGGAAAGCTGCTCGTCTCGAAGAAGCTGACAGAGTCTCAGAAGGCTTGTGAGGAGTGAAGAGAAGGTACTCTTGGCTCCGAAAGCAGAAACATATGCGATATTGCCACGTACTTCCTTTTATACTCACGCGGTGAGGCGGAGTTACGTATGCAAAATTTGCATGCCCCATGGCATTGGCACGCCATTGGGCGTTTTCTATATGCTCGAAGATGATAGGCTTCTAAGCGAAACCCCCATTCGTTTGTCACTAACGGACGTCGTAGTGATTGAACGAAAGGGAACTGCTTCTGTGCATTCCCTCTCATTCTTTCAGGTTCAGCAACATACATTTGAAAACTTAATTTACAATTCAAATCAATCTACAATTCAAATTAATGCAATGTTTCCTATAGCCTTAACAGTAACGTTTGTGTATATTGTGTTGGTGACATGAAAGTGGTCATAATTCTTCTTATTGAATACCTGCTGTTGCAGATTTATATAAATAAATAAGTAAATAAAGGGTGAATAAATCAAACACTGTTTTTTCACTGTTATTTTACATTATGCCTGTTGTCGCAAATTTGCAACATACGAAAATTTCTATTTATTTGTTGTGCAAAAGTGAAATTGATAATCTCAACATTATTTACCATCTACTAAAAGGCAAAAACACACATAAAACATTTTTTTATATACAGCTATATTAATTCAGGCGTTAAGGGGCTAATATTGTCACATGGACCGTTGAAATTCTGCAGCAGAGCGATGACATCTTAGATCATTACCTAGTATCATGTATACTTAATTTAGCTAAGGCAATCACTGGCGCTACTAAAGATTGCTTTTTAAATAATCTTCCTCATCAGTATCATCTCCTCAGCATCCCAGATAGCATAGAAGAACTCGATGTTGCAACAGAAACTATTGACTCTCTCTTTTCCAGTACTTTAGACACAGTTGCTCCTAGGACTGGGCGATATGGCCAAAAAGTGATCTCGATAAAAATGTAATAAAATGTAATATCAGTCGATATCGATAATTATTACGATAAACGTCAAATATTTCTTTCTTTCCAATTTAAAGGCAGATTTTTGCTCCTAGGTGAAGGTTGTAGAAACCAGACTGTTAATTGTGGTTTTAAACTACTTTTATTGTCAGAATATGACAAACACTTCACGTTTTTTAATTTCCTTACCCTTTCAATTCATTTTTCCTTAACAAAATACATTTCTTTATAGAAAAAATGAATGTCTTAGTTTCTGCATGTGTTAACGGGTGATAATGTTTCTAGTCTTGAAACAGGTTTGTGTCGCCTGACTTTGGCATATATCTTCGGCACAGTTTGCAGTGCAGTAATAATAATATTGGTAACACTTTACAATAAGGTTTCATTAGTTAACATTAGTTAATGTATTAACTAACATGAACTAACCACAAGCAATACATTTGTTACTGTATTTGTTCATCTTTGTTAACGTTAGTTAATAAAAATGCAGCTGTTCATGGTTATGTTAGTTCACAGTGCATTAACTAATGTTAACAATATTTTAATAATGCATTAGTAAATGTTGAAATTAACATTAACAAAGATAAATAAATGCTTTATAAGTGCAGTTCATTATTAGTTCATGTTAACTAATATAGTTAACTAATGTTAACTAATGAAACCTTATTGTAAAGTGTTACCATAATATTACATGTTTTGTCTCTTAGAAATACACATCTGACAGTGAGTTGACAGTAGTAGTAGCTTGAGTTAGGAGGATGCAGATGAAAATTTATGTTCATCAACAAAAACACGGACATCTGTAAAAATTGTAACAACCTCATTTTTATATGGTAAAATATAAATATTATGAAAATTATTTTATTAAAATTAACCATTGTTCTTCCATAGTATCATAGATTTAGATCATGATAACCACAGTTAAAAACACGCATAGCTCTTCACTACCATGGTAAAATGTATCTTTATGGTTTCTATGGTATGAAAATGTATGAAAAAAGTACCTTGCCTAAAGACATTTATTATAAATATAATATAATACAGTTATATATGAATATCCCACATTTCCGCCACAGTATCATGCGGTGTAGTTAGTGTCACAACAGTAAATTCATGCTAAATTATGGGTAAGATCGAAAAGCCTTCTGACTGTATCATTGCACAGTGTTTCTGCGGTTTGTGAGTGCTGTTTTGTCTGGCTTTAAACTAGTTTAAATCACAGAGACATTTGTGTTTTTCACTGAATGCATGCGCTTCTCACTGGATCTCACGACGCTGTTTAGTGCTGGCGTGACCCTTCAGTGTAAACAAAGCTCTTCTACTCTTCTAACTCAAGGTTAGTTTCACTTTTGATTTAACGTTCGTCGTGGCTTATACTCATTTTTTCCTTCTCGTCTGGAGTTTTCTTTGCCAGTAGAGGGTGTACTTTTGATGTGCAGGTTAAAAGCTGCACGCTGACTGGCTCTGACTGGCTGTTGACTGTTTGTTTCTGCTGTGTGATTGGGTGTTACAGTAATCTATATCGAGTAAAAATGTCCAGAGCTTATCATTGTTTTCAACATGAATTTTATCGCAATTCGATATGATATAGTTTATCGGCCCAGCCCTAGTTGCTCCCCTGCGCTTAAAGAAGATTAAAGAAAATAGCCCAACGCCGTGGTACAACGAGCACACTCTCGGGCCCTTAAAACATTAGCCAGAAAAATGGAGCGCAGCTGGAAGAAAACAAAACTAGAGGTCTTTCGTAATTTGTGGAAAGAGGGCATGATCGCATACAGAAAGGCCGTATGAACTGCTAGATCTGCTTATTTCTTGACTCTCTTGGAAGGAAACAAACACAACCCAAGGTATTTATTCGATACAGTGGCTAAATTAACCAAAAATAAAGCTTCAACTTCTGATGATTGTAAACAGCACAGCAGTAATGACTTTATGAACTTCTTCACATGTAAGATTGATAATATTAGGAAGAAAAATTTAACCATGCAGCTGTCTACTACAGTATCACATTAGACAGAGCATTGTAGTGTCCCTGAGGAAAAATTACACTCATTCACTGCTATAGGAGAAGAAGAATTGGCTAAACTCGTTAAATCATCAAAATCAGCAACATGTATGCTTGACCCTGTACCGACTAGGCTATTAAAAGAGATGCTACCAGAGGTCATAGATCCTCTTCTTAATATCATTAATTCATCTTTGTCATTAGGATATGTACCCAAAACTTTTAAGTTGGCTATTATTAAACCACTTATTAAAAAACGCAACTTGATCCTACAGAATTAGTCAATTATAGACCAATCTCAAATCTACCCTTTCTGTCAAAAATACTTGAAAAGGCAGTGTCTTCACAATTATGTTCCTTTTTAGAAAGAAATGGTATCTGTGAGGATTTCCAGTCAGGATTTAGACCGTATCATAGCACTGAGACTGCTCTCATCAGAGTTACACATGATTTACTCTTATCATCCGATCGAGCTCTAAACACATTATACTCCATCACGTCTACTGCGCTCTCTGGCCAGTTGATCATACCGAGAATATCCAAATCAACTGCAGGCGTTCGATCCTTTTCCTATTTAGCTCCTAAACTCTGGAACAGTCTTCCTAGCATTGTTGGGGAAGCAGACACACTCTGTCAGTTTAAATCTAGACTAAAAACACATCTCTTTACTGTGGCATACACATAAAACACTTTCTCAATGAAATGATTGTTAGGCTGCATTAACTAGGTCAGCTGAATAAAATTATGCTGCATTATTTTCCTGTTTAACACTGTAAAGCTGCTTTGAAACAATCTGCATTGTTAAAAGCGCTATATAAATAAGGTTGATTTGACTTGACTTGACTGTGTGGAAGATCAGTGATTGCAGCAGTCAAGACTGAGGGGTGAATATCCTTTGTAAGTGGGTTAGTGGCATTGTCCACATGAATATTAAAATGACCCAGTAGAATAATGTTAGGTGAAATTGTACATAGAGAGGTTAAGAATGCACTAAATTCATGTAAAAAGGTACTGCAATATTTCGGAGGTCGATAGATGACAGCCAATACTGTAGGTGTTGTACCGCTGATAAGTACATTTACATTTACATTTAGTCATTTAGCAGACGCTTTTATCGAAAGCGACTTACAAATGAGGTAAGTAAACAGCTGATTCAAAGGAAGCATGCACTGGTACAGACAGCAGAGATGCTTTATAGATCGAGTTGTGTAGTATCGCGATACCTCCTCCACGTTTGGATATAGGAGGCTTTGAGATTTAACTCTAAAAAGTCATTTTCTTGTTGCCAGGTCTCAAACAAGCAGAAAATGTCAAACATAAGAGCATCGATGATGTCACTGAAGAGGAGACCCTTGTTGGATAGTGAACAGATTTTGAGAAGTCCAACTTTGAGTTAATTTCCCAGCGGAGAACTAGTCGATCTGGCTACGCTAGTTAGCATGCCCTGATCAACAGTCCGCCTTGTTTTCCTTGCTGCTCAGGGAGCCAAGGTCCAAAAGGATCGTATAGCCTTCAAGTCATCGTACCTGAAACCTCGTCGAGACCCGCAATGGATATATTTCGGACGGGGATGATGAACAAAGTCCTGATAGAGGTAGAATGCCTTAATGGGTCTTATTTCATATTTTCAATGTGTTGACACAATACAACACACTGATGCGCATAACATCTACTAATTACATCCTGCCATGGTTTCACCAGAAGTTTACAGAAATCCACCCAACAGCAACACCAGAGTTTACAGGAATCCACCCGCTGTCATTTAACTGAGCTATATAAATATATGTAAATACACACATTCATGTACACAATACAACGCAGTGATGCACATTACAGCTATTAATTATGCATCATTAGACTAAAATTGAACCGTACACGGACTGCATACAGGGGCCCTGTAGAATAGATCACAGGTGGGACGACTCACAGTTGGTTGAGGATGGAACTCTGACTGGATGTATATCGGGAAAAAGGCCGAGTTGGAGCTGCATACTCTGGGCATGGGAAGGTACCTATGGGAGCCCCATAACCCCAGAGTCTGGAGCTCCAACTCGGCTTGCTTTCCGAGATACACTCGGTCAAAGTCCCATCTTTTTACCGGGCATAACTCCAAAGCCAATCTGTTGGGGTTCCATACTCTGGGGTTATGGGGGTAATAAACCCTACAGGTCCCCTCCTTGCCCGGAAGCACGAGCTCTAACTCGGCTCAACCCCTGATATACACCCGGTTATACAAATGGGACTTTTGGACAAAACCGCCTATATCTCGAAAAGTATGTGTCCCAGCGGCTCCTTCCGAAGTGCACCCTTTCCTGTTGGGGCCCATATCTCGGCCAGCAGGGCCCTAGAAGCTCGGGCCAGCCCGCGTTGGAGAGGGCCCCCCGAGATCCTCCTTAAAACCCGAGTTTGGTGCCTCCAGGCGGCTTGGTCACTGAGTTAACCGGGGGCCCCTGGACTACCGCGGTGTCAAATTTGAAGGCCCTGCGACCTTTTGATCCCTGCTCTTCCAATTAGGCCAATTAAGCACGAAAAAAGGCCCGAGGGACACAGAACTCTGGGAGCCTGGGACCCGAATTTTGGAGCCTGGGACATGTGGCGAAATAGGCCGAAAGGGGACAAACATGCACTCCATGGATGGAAACGGATGAATTCTCGGAAACTTTGTCAGATTTTTAGGAAACATTATCACATATCATCACATATGGTAAAGTACACCTGTAATTTATTTGACAGTGTCCCTGTACGCAGTTAGTGTACAATGCATTAATGTACCTGACCTTTTGACTCCTGTTTTTTTAATTAGGCCAATTAAGCACGAAAAAAGGCCAGAGGGACACATAACTCTGGGCACCGCCCCAGGCGCCCGAGATGAGACACATATATGTCAGTCTCGGGACGATCGGACCTTTCCGTCCATTGTACACGAACAGCCTATGAAAATGAATGGTATAGGTTTCACGTGTCCATTGCCCCCGCTCGGCCCCCAAGGGCCCGAGGGATGCAAAACTTCCCATGTTGGTTATCTAGGGGCCCAACAACAGCATATTAGGAGGACGAGTCTCTAGATTGCAGGGGGGGAAATTGGCTGGCTTCGTTAAAATCTCTCACACAGGCCTCTTGCTATCCTAGGCAGACAGACCCTCTTGAAAGGTTGTATTGAATCAAAGTGACGAAAATGGTGTACTGCAATAAAACACACTCGGAACCGATCTAGAACCCTGGAATCCAGGATCTAGAACCGGGAGCCCCTGGACATTTTAGGCCGAAAAGGGACAAATACGCATTTCGAGGCTAGAAGCGGATGAATTCTCTGAAACCTTTTGTCTGAATTTTAGGAAACATCATCACATATAGTAAAGTACACCTTCAACTTATTTGACAGGGTCCCTGTACGCAGTCCATGTACAATGCATTAATGGGTCATATTTCATATTTACAGTGGTTTTATGAGGTATTAGGCTGGAAGGGGACACTTTAGGCTACTCGTGGACAAAAGGATGAAGATTTGGCAGTTAGGGGACAATTTAGACTACTCGTGGACAAAAGGATGAAGATTAGGCTGGAAGGAGACACTTTAGGTTACTCGTGGACAAAAGGATGAAGATTAGGCTGGAAGGGGACACTTTAGGCTACTCGTGGACAAAAGGATGAAGATTAGGCTGGAAGGAGACACTTTAGGCTACTCGTGGACAAAAGGATAAAGATTAGGCTGGAAGGAGACACTTTAGGCTACTCGTGGACAAAAGGATGAAGATTAGGCTGGAAGGGGACACTTTAGGCTACTCGTGGACAAAAGGATGAAGATTAGGCTGGAAGGAGACACTTTAGGCTACTCGTGGACAAAAGGATGAAGATTAGACTGGAAGGAGACACTTTAGGCTACTCGTGGACAAAAGGATGAAGATTAGGCTGGAAGGGGACACTTTAGGCTACTCGTGGACAAATGGATGAAGATTAGGCTGGAAGGAGACACTTTAGGTTACTCGTGGACAAAAGGATGAAGATTAGGCTGGAAGGGGACACTTTAGGCTACTCGTGGACAAAAGGATGAAGATTAGGCTGGAAGGGGACACTTTAGGCTACTCGTGGACAAAAGGATGAAGTTAGGCTGGAAGGGGAGCCTTTAGGCTACTCGTGGACATAAGGATGAAGATTAGGCTGGAAGGAGACACTTTAGGCTACTCGTGGACAAAAGGATGAAGAGTAGGCTGGAAGGGGACACTTTAGGCTACTCGTGGACAAAAGGATGAAGTTAGGCTGGAAGGGGACACTTTAGGCTACTCGTGGACAAAAGGATGAAGATTAGGCTGGAAGGGGACACTTTAGGCTACTCGTGGACAAAAGGATGAAGATTAGGCTGGAAGGAGACACTTTAGGCTACTCGTGGACAAAAGGATGAAGCGTAGGCTGGAAGGGGACACTTTTGGCTACTCGTGGACAAAAGGATGAAGTTAGGCTGGAAGGGGACACTTTAGGCTACTCGTGGACAAAAGGATGAAGAGTAGGCAGTCAGGGGACAATTTAGGCTACTCGTGGACAAAAGGATGAAGTTAGGCTGGAAGGGGACACTTTAGGCTACTCGTGGACAAAAGGATAAAGATTAGGCTGGAAGGAGACACTTTAGGCTACTCATGGACAAAAGGATGAAGATTAGGCTGGAAGGGGACACTTTAGGCTACTCGTGGACAAAAGGATGAAGATTAGGCTGGAAGGAGACACTTTAGGCTACTCGTGGACAAGAGGATGAAGATTAGGCTGGAAGGAGACACTTTAGGCTACTCGTGGACAAAAGGATGAAGATTAGGCTGGAAGGGGACACTTTAGGCTACTCGTGGACAAATGGATGAAGATTGGTGTGGAAGGAGACACTTTAGGTTACTCGTGGACAAAAGGATGAAGATTAGGCTGGAAGGGGACACTTTAGGCTACTCGTGAACAAAAGGATGAAGATTAGGCTGGAAGGGGACACTTTAGGCTACTCGTGGACAAAAGGATGAAGTTAGGCTGGAAGGGGAGCCTTTAGGCTACTCGTGGACATAAGGATGAAGATTAGGCTGGAAGGAGACACTTTAGGCTACTCGTGGACAAAAGGATGAAGAGTAGGCTGGAAGGGGACACTTTAGGCTACTCGTGGACAAAAGGATGAAGTTAGGCTGGAAGGGGACACTTTAGGCTACTCGTGGACAAAAGGATGAAGATTAGGCTGGAAGGGGACACTTTAGGCTACTCGTGGACAAAAGGATGAAGATTAGGCTGGAAGGAGACACTTTAGGCTACTCGTGGACAAAAGGATGAAGAGTAGGCTGGAAGGGGACACTTTAGGCTACTCGTGGACAAAAGGATGAAGTTAGGCTGGAAGGGGACACTTTAGGCTACTCGTGGACAAAAGGATGAAGAGTAGGCAGTCAGGGGACAATTTAGGCTACTCGTGGACAAAAGGATGAAGTTAGGCTGGAAGGGGACACTTTAGGCTACTCGTGGACAAAAGGATGAAGAGTAGGCTGGAAGGGGACAATTTAGGCTACTTGTGGACAAAAGGATGAAGAGTAAGCAGTCAGGGGGCACTTTAAGTAACTGTTTAGGCTGTTCTTGGACATTCCAGACTCTCTGGGGCACCCCTAGTGGTGTCCACACATATCCTAGGCCCCCTTGCAGCACCTTACACACTATAATGGAAAAACGTCCAATGGACAGTAGAATAAGAATGAAATGTGTGTACGTTTAGAGCCAGCGATCCCTCCGCAATACTATGTGCACCGTGGCAACTTAAATGAATGGGCAAATTTCCACGAACAACTTATATTCCTTTACCTCCATTCCCTTACTGTTCGAACAGCTTAACTGATTTAACTGAACAGTTTGAGGACGTGCATGGCTTGGCACAAATTTTTTGAGAAGAGCCGACGCCTCTGGGCTTATTGGGACACTCCCTGGACCCATGAAGGGAAGCTCCTGTGTTCCTAGACCCCCCAGGGGCCCAGCAATGGGGGTCCAAAAGGGTCCAAGACCCCTTGCGGATTTTGAACGAGGAATTTTCGAAAATTTTCTTGGAAACAACCACATATGGTGAAGTCCCACCTGTAACTTATTATACAGGGCTCCTGTTAATTGTGCCACCTTTTGGTGGTCATCAGAAGTGTGCGTGAACTTTGCCTAGAAACATAGACGCAAAGAAAAACAAAGGCAAACTGGTAAGATAATACATACCGCAATGCTAACAGAAATATGTGCGCATGTGAGAAGACACTTTCATGGCTGGCGATGGAGCTTCTGAGATTGGTAAAGGTTGGACAGCCGGGGAGCCCCATGTCCTTCCATGCCTCCTGGAAATAGTTATTTAAGTTCTTGCACGTAATCGGAGTGGACGTGAAGAAGAAAAGAACTGTGTCTTTCCCACCCGGCAGGCTGTCTTTGATCGCCTCACCCAACCTACGAACAGCTACCTTCCTCTCCCTACCTGCTAAACCCAGAGCTGTGAGTGTCTTCCACACAGACTGCGCCAGGAAACCCCTACACCCGACCTCAACCGGGAATAGCCAGGTCTGCCATCCTTTGGCCCTACACTGCTCAACGAGGTCCTGATACTTAGTGGCTTTCTGCTCATAGGCCTCCTCGCACCCATCTTCCCACGGGACCGTTAGTTCAATCAAGATTATCTAGCTTGCCTCCTCAGACCATAGGCCTCAGCTGTGTTTGCACAACCTTCCCAGGTCCTCCCTCCTCTCCCAGGATTGTGCTGCTTGCAAGAGGCTCTTCTTAGTATTCTTGGGGGCTGATGGTTTCTCCCCTTCTCTGCTGAACTGAATGGATGTTGCCGACCTTGTACTGGTCTGGCGCTTTTTATGCCTCTCCCGCTCCAAGATGTCAGCCAGTGCACTGAGAAACTTGTCATGGCGCCATCTCTATCTTCCTTGGCTAAGAGCTGTTTTGCATCCTAATATGTGCGCCATTGTTCACCTTCCTCCGCATAGCCTACACAATGGGTCCTCCGTCATTCCCCATCTGTGGAGGTTTGTTGGTGATGGAAGGGTGTCGTACACTGAACGGAGCAGGAAGGAGATACGAAAGGGCTCCAGTCTCCAGCTCTCCGGCCATGTGATCTTCCGCTTCGGCAGGTCCCACTTTGTCCAGGCTCCTTGTGCTCCGAGTTCGACAGCCCTAGACCTGCGCCTTTCTTCCTCCAGGTGTCAGACCTCGGCTTGAATCATGTCCCTCCTCTGCCTTGGGTCTGCTTTTCCCCATTGCTGGAAGTGGGTGGATCCGAGTCCTTGCCTCCCTACGCATGGGTTCCCGATGATGTCCTTCAGCTTCAATGCGCTTTCAGCTTGTGCCACTGATGTGTCAGCCGCCCATTTGCGTCCTGATCTCGTAGTTATGCCTGCTCTTCTGACTTTTTCATCAGTGGAGTCTTGGTACATCATCACAAATTAAATCACAAATTATTAAATCACTATGTCGAATTTAACGAATCTTTACGGATGGTGTTGAATGCTGAATCAATTCATTCAGTTCTAATAGTGCTCAGTAATAGTGTTACGAACCCCTGTTGAAAAATGCTCGTTAAGTAAGGGGTCCACAACATAAAAGGAAATGCAAGGCCAAAAGCAATTTAACCATTTATTATAAGACTGGAAAATGATTGCACAAACACTCACATCTCTCCTTCATTACTCTCCACATGTAACAATAACACTTAACTATACCATAGTCAAAATATACTTCACAGACACTGACAGATAGATCAAACCAAAAGAACACCACATAGAACACAGCTTGTCTTCAACGGCTGGCTGGACATCATGACGCACACGGGATTCACCGCTGCGCGCCTCATTCTGGTTCAATCCTCTCTTATATACTCTGGCAGGAGCGATTAGAGCAACGGGACACAGGTGTGCAGGGGCGGAGCCTAACCCTCAGAAGAGAAAAAACTAATCAGACCACAAACACACAATTCAAATACAACACTCATAAGGCTTAGGCCGTAACACAGGGCATACCATTGCGTTATTTAAAGGGAAAGTTCAAGCATCAATGAGTAACAAAAAATTCACTGAATCAGTATTTATTCTTATTACCTTCATGTGAAACGTAATAATATCACGTAATAATTATGTAGCAACTTTGGATTACACAAATATGCATATATATATATATATATATATATATATATATATATATATATATATATATATATATATATATATATATATATATATATATATATATATATATATAAAATAGGTCTAGGGCTATACAGGTATCTGGCTACACAATTGTATTACTGGTATTAATTTGAATCTTTATTAACAAATATAATTTGGAATGTATGTATGTATTTGTTAAATCAGGGGTGTCCAACCCTGGTCCTGGAGAGCTACCACCCTGCAGATTTTAGCTCCAACCTCAATCAAACTCAACTGAACCAGCTAATCATGGTGTTCAGGGTGCTAGATAATTACAGACAGGTGTGTTGGAGCTGGGTTGGAACTGAAATCTGCAGGACGGTAGCTCTCCAGGAGCAGGGTTGGACACCCCTGTGTTAAATAATACCAGTAATACCAATGTTGCTTTTAAAAATTTGACTAGGGGCACCAATAAGGATTTCGCCTAGGGCTTCAGAACGGCTAGAAACGGCCCTGATGTTATATATATATATATATATATGCTCACCTAAAGGATTATTATGAAAACCTGTTCAATTTCTCATTAATGCCATTATCTAATCAACCAATCACATGGCAGTTGCTTCAATGCATTTAGGGGTGTGGTCCTGGTCAAGACAATCTCCTGAACTCCAAACTGAATGTCAGAATGGGAAAGAAAGGGGATTTAAGCAATTTTGAGCGTGGCACGGTTGTTGGTGCCAGACGGGCCAGTCTTGAGTATTTCACAATCTGCTCAGTTACTGGGATTTTCACGCACAACCATTTCTAGGGTTTACAAAGAATGGTGTGAAAAGGGAAACACATCCAGTATGGGGCCGTCCTGTGGGCCAAAATGCCTTGTTGATGCTAGAGGTCAGAGGAGAATGGGCGACTGATTCAAGCTGATAGAAGAGCAACTTTGACTGAAATAGCCACTCGTTACAACCGAGGTATGCAGCAAAGCATTTGTGAAGCCACAACACGCACAACCTTGAGGCGGATGGGCTACAACAGCAGAAGACCCCACCGGGTACCACTCATCTCCACTACAAAGAGGAAAAAGAGGCGACAATTTGCACCAGCTCACCAAAATTGGACAGTTGAAGACTGGAAAAATGTTCGTTAAAATCTCTCACACAGGCCTCTTGCTATCCTAGGCAGACAGACCCTCTTGAAAGGTTGTATTGAATCAAAGTGACGAAAATGGTGTACTGCAACAAAACACACTCGGAACCGACCTAGAACCCTGGAATCCAGGATCTAGAACTGGGGGCCCCTGGACATTTTAGGCCGAAAGGGGACAAATACGCATTTCGAGGCTGGAAGCGAATGAATTCAGATGGTAGGGTCAGAATTTGACGTAAACAGAATGAGAACATGGATCCATCATGCCTTGTTACCACTGTGGTGGTGGTGTAATGGTGTGGGGGATGTTTTCTTGGCGCACTTTAGGCCCCTTAGTGCTAATTGGGCATGGTTTAAATCCCACAGCCTACCTGAGGCAAGGCAAGGCAAGGCAAGGCAAGGCAAGTTTATTTGTATAGCACATTTCATACACAGTGGCAATTCAAAGTGCTTTACACAGAAATTAAGTTAAAATATTCGTAAGTGAATTAAATAAAAATATATATAGTATAACAGTTATAATAGGAATTAAAAGAAATAAAAAATAAAGATGAAATCCCTATCTGGGGTGGAAGAAAATGGAGAGTCAGGTTTACTTTAAAAATATTTGTCAGGTAACTGTGCGTTTAGACAGTACCCTTGCAGACAAATCTTCTTAGCCTAACTTTAGGGTGTTCTCTAGATGGTTTACCCGTCAGAGCAGATCTAAATGGGTCTTCCTCGCATTGGAGGGAGTACTCAAAAAAAATATTTGTCAGGTAACTGTGCATTTAAACATTACCCTTACAGACAAATCTTCCTGGACAGGAACACCAGGGCTATCTCGACTTTGTTTGACCGTCAGAGCGGATCTACACGGATCGTCCTCGCGCCGGAGGGATTTCGATTTATCGCTCCCCTGTCTCTCAACCTCTTCCACCCAGACAGCCTTAACAAAAAAATAAAAAAATAAAAAAAGTATGATTAACACTAAAAATAAAAACCGGGTTAAATTGATACATAATTAAAGTGCAAGCAGTTTGGACAGAGCACAGAGCTCATTCAGTAAATGCACAGCTAAACAGATGTGTTTTGAGTCTGGACAGATGTGCCCAGATGTGTTTTGAGTCTGGATCTGAAAGTGGCTACTGTTGGAGCACATCTGATCTGTTCAGGAAGCTGGTTCAGCTGCGGCTGGCATAATAGCTAAAAGCAGACTCTCCTTGCTTTGAGTGAACCCTTGGTATTTCTAATCGACTTGATCCTGATGATCTGAGTGATCTGTTAGGTTTGTATTTAATCAGCATGTCTGCAATGTATTAAGGTCCTAGGTCATTGAGTGACTTATATACAAGTAATAGCACTTTAAAATCGATCCTAAATGTAACTGGAAGCCAGTGTGCAGACCTGAGAACTGGTGTGATATGGTCATGTGTTCTGGATCTGCTCAGGATCCTGGCAGCAGCGTTCTGTATGAGCTGCAGCTGTCTAATGGTCTTTTCCATTACAATAGTCCACCCTGCTGGTGATAAAAGCATGAACGAGTTTCTCTAAGTCTTGTCTGCAAACAAAGCATCTAATTCTTGCAATATTTTTGAGATGATAGTAAGCTGATTTAGTTATTGCTTTGACATGACGACTGAAACTCAGGTCTGACTCCATAATCACACCCAGATTCCTGACTTGATTTTTTGATTTTAGACCTTTAGCCTCAAGATATGCGTTCACCTTGAGAATTTCATCTTTGTTTCCAAATGTAGTGATTTCAGTTTTGTCTTTGTTTAACTGAAGAAAGTTTTGGCACATCCAACTGTTAACTTCATCAATGCATTTACACAGAGAGTCAATGGGGCTGTAGTCATTAGGTGATAGGGCTAAGTAGATCTGGGTGTGGTCAGCATAGCTGTGGTCAGCCATTTTGTTATTTTTCATTATTTGGCTCAGTGGGAGCATGTACAGGTTGAATAGGAGTGGTGCAAGAATTGACCCTTGTGGGATTCCGCATGTCATGGATGTCCACTCAGACTTATGGTCACCTATACTCACATAATAACCTCTCCCTTCTAAGTATGACCTGAACCATTTGAGGACCATTCCGGAAAGCCCAACCCAATTTTCTAGCCTGTCAAGAAGTATGTTGTGGTCAACAGTGTCGAATGCAGCACTGAGGTCCAGTAGTACCAGAATTGATGTTTTGCCTGTATCTGTATTGAGGCGAATATCTATATTTATTATCTTTATGAGTGCTGTCTCTGTGCTGTGATGCGGTCGGAAACCAGATTGAAAATTGTCAAAGTATCCGTTTGAGTTCAAGAATTTGTTCAGCTGACTGAAAACAACTTTTTCAATGATCTTGCCTATGAAGGGGAGATTTGAGATTGGTCTGTAGTTGCTCAGTATGGAGTTATCCAGATTTCTCTTTTTCAGGAGAGGCTTAACTACTGCGGTTTTAAGGGAGTTTGGAAAAGTCCCAGAAAGAAGTGAGGCGTTTACCACTTCTAGGAGATCTGCTTCTAAACAGTTAAACACACTTTTGAAAAAAGAAGGGGGGGGGTGTGTCAAGGGTGCAGGTTGATGTTTTTAGGTGCTGTACCGTTTCTTCTAAAATTTTACCATCAATTGCTTGGAAATCAGTCATAGTAACTTTCTGAGGTTGTGGTGTGATCTGACTCACCCCAGAGCAACTCAAGGATGTGCTGATCGCATTTCTGATATTATTGATTTTCTCGGAGAAGAAGAAAGCAAACTCACTACATTTGCTGTCTGAGAGCATTCCATTGGGAATGTGACTCGGAGGGTTCGTTAGTCTCTCTACAGTAGCAAAAAGAGTGCGCGTGTTGTTTCTGTTTCTGTTTATAATATTTGAAAAGAAGGTCTGTCTAGCTTTGCCTAGTTCCACATTGAGCATTGTTTCTGACCATGTCCATCCCTTTATGAGCACCATGTCCCCATCCTCTGATGGCTACTTCCAGCAGGATAATGCCCCATGTCACAAAGCTCCAATCATTTCAAATTGGTTTCTTGAACATGACAATGAGTTCACTGGACTAAAATGGCCCCCACAGTAGAGGTCTTCAAGGGTCCAAAAATTCATACCCGAACCCGAAGAGACCCATAGTGTGCTAAACGGAACCGACCCGGACCCGTCTATTATTTAAAAGCTGGAACCGAACTTGGCGTGAAGACACAGACCCGACTGGACCCGATTGTCACATATTCCACAATAAACTGATATTAACAAGTCAATAAACAAGTTGAGAAACATATAACTTTTATCTTACCTATAGCCGTCGTCTCCCTTCCTTGTAACGTTACTTGATTGACTTGATGCATTACATCCTTGCCAAAAAGTTAAATCCGTGTTATTCCTCTCTTGTTATTCCAAGCATGCTTAATTCACTCATCATTTCAGCTGTAAAAGTCCACTTTATGTCACGGTGACGGATGACAAATGCGTCTTTGCAGATTTGCATTTCGACTCGAGTTAACTCCCATAATAACTTTGACTGTTTGCCTTTTTGAACTATAATAACGATTGCTCGTTCGGTGGCCACTGACATCCTCATTATTTATGTGCTATCATCTCTGCGAGCCGAGTCGGGTTGCCATAGAAACATGACGCGCTTGAGACCGCACATGCGCGTTAGCTGGAGCAACCTGAAATATGAACTTTTTTACGCAATTTGAGCATCATAGAAAACATTTGTGACAGTTCACCTGAGATTTTGTTGCTGATTTGAAACATATTTAAATATAAGTTCAAATCAAACTTCAACAGTGCGCTAATACACTTTACAGCACTTACTTTTTTCTCATATTTGTCCACAATATGCATGAAGGATGCCCAGACAGAAGAGGTGCCTGTGGGTTTAACTTCTTTATATTAGTTGTTTTTTAGCTTTTTTCGCACATCACTCATGAAGGTATTCATTATTATTACTGTGCGCTTGCAGAGAGAGAGAGAGCGTGAGGCGAGGGAGCAAGAGAGAGAGAGATCGCTGGTGTTTTTCTTTTTCTTTTTTAAACCTTATTTCCCGGCTCACACTTTTCTTATCCTAATTTTACAAGTTGCAAGTTAAAAAAAACACACAAGCAGTGCCGACTGACTCTGATCATGGGTAGGTTCTCCGAGTCCGGATCGACTCGGGTATTAGACATAAATGTTAAACAGACCTGGGACCCGAGGTAATAGATTGGGACCCGAACCGGACCCGGCTGATCATGTAAAATATTGACCCGAACCCGTACGGGTCCCGGGTCCACGGATCTCGGGGGCTCCGTGAAGACCTCTACCCCACAGTCCCCAGATCTCAACCCAATAGAGCATCTTTGGGATGTGGTGGAACGGGAGCTTCGTGCCCTGGATGTGCATCCCACAAATCTCCATCAACTGCAAGATGCTATCCTATCAATATGGGCCAATATGGGTTTTATTAGTTTATTAATTTTGTAATTGATTTTATAACTGTTATTTTATGCTACGTTACGTTGAGTTAGGCTGCTGGATGTTAGTAAACTTTTCCGATGGCCTCATTGTTTTTTGGACTTCTCTTTTGTCTTGCTGTACACCTGTTGTTTACACCTGCTGTTTACACCTGTTTTCCTAACGCTCTGAGGCTGACTGAGTATGTGGATCTTTTGCTGGCCTGGTGCTGCTGTTTCTCTCTTGTGAATTGCTGTATGGTATCTGCAACTGGGACGTTCAAGGATTCTTCTGGATTGGATTGCGATGCTGTTCTCACTCGTAATAGTGATCACTCTTGTCTACACAATTGGATTTACCGAAATAAAGGAATTCAAACTGTGGGACGCCAATATGAAAAGGTACTCTTTCTCTGAACTTCTATCGCTGGATCTTCAATTGCCTCTTAGTGATTGTACTCAAAATGCCCTGAGAGCTTCACAACTGTTGCACCAGCCAAAATATGCTCATCGCAGCTCTCGCATGGGCTTATATAACCCGCCGGGGCTTGCTTGTATATTCTATGCTCCTACTCCCGGCGAGTTGGACATCGAAAGTCCCGTGGCATTTGTATGTCCAATCTATCTTTCCTACGTATGTCTCCCAAGAATAAGCGCGGCAAGACTGCAATTTCTAAAATTAGACTCGCGCAATTAAATGTGCGTTCTATAAATAAGAAAGCAGCATCGCTTTATGATATAATTCTGGATGGAAAACTTGACTTTCTTTGTCTCAGCGAGACATGGCATCACCCAAATGACTGTTACAACTTGAACCTGGCCTTGCCATCTGGATATACATACATTGACAAATCTAGACTTACCGGTAAAGGTGGTGCTCTTCCAATTTTATACAAATCAGAACTGACTGTTGCTTTAATCACTACACCTGAAATGTCTTCGTTTGAGTGCTTGGTTGTGAAAATTAATGGTAACTCCCCGATGCTTATCACACTTATTTATCGTCCTCCTAAGGTAAATTCTCTCTTCCTAAAAGTATTTTTTTCTGAACTTGCTGAATTACTGACCCTGCTGAGTTCGAATTGTCCAGATATTTTGCTAATAGGGGACATAAATATCCATGTTGATAACCCAGACTGTTCTCAAACAGCAAATCTCATGCATATATTGGACAGCATGTTGATTTCCCCACTCATAAATCTGGCCACACACTGGACTTGGTCTGCACAGATGGTATAGATATAGACCAACTTAGAAACGACGAGCTACACTTCAGTGATCACAATTTATTAACTTGTGATCATCTCCCTGGTTTACTGATGAATTACGGGCACTTAAAACCCAACAAAGAAAGATTGAGCGCTTGTATAGAAAAACTGGTCTTACTGCCCACAAATTAATGTTTGAAGAACAGCAAATGAAATATCATCTTGCCCTTAAATCCACCAGAGAGGAATATTACTCGCACTTGATTAATGAAGGTGCAGGTAATCCAAGGCTGATGTTTAAAACAATTAACAAACTTCTTAAACCTCAAAACCAAAACATTTGTTCCTCTATTGAGATGTGTAACAAATTTCATAAATACTTTACAGAGAAAGTTCAAGATGTTCTCCATGGCTTATGATCCCTCTCGTCTATCTAACGAGATCCGTCCTATGCATTTATCTTCTACTTTCACTAATTCTGTCACTGTTATCACAGATGATATTTTAAAACTGGTCATGTCTATGAATTCATCTACATGCTCTCTTGACCCCATACCGACTGAAAGTGTTTAACACTAGTGTGCCCTTCTATCACTGGTATTATTAATCACTCTTTATTAACTGGTCAGGTTCTTTCGGCCCTTAAGTTAGCTGCCATCACAGCAGTCCCTAAAAAGACTGGTTGTGATGTGGATGACTTGTCTAACTATAGGCCTATTGCCCATCTACCTTTTTTAGCTAAGGTCTTGAAACGAGTTGTAGCTGGCCAGCTACAGCAATACCTGTCCATCAACAATCTCCTAGAACCATTTCAGTCCGGCTTTAGATCAGGTCATAGTACTGAGACTGCTCTCGTCCGGGTCATAAATGATCTTCTTATTTCTGCTGATATGGGTGCCTGTAGTATCTTAGTATTGTTAGACATCACTGCTGCATTTGATACAATATCTCATGCTGTCCTTCTTGAAAGATTGTCTGTTTGGCTAGGAATCTCTGGTACTGTATTAGAATGGTTTACATCTTATTTCACAAATCGATTCCAGTTTGTGTCTTTGGGGGAAAACAAATCTTTACCATCATTAGTTCAGCAGGGTGTCCCACAAGGGTCTGTGCTTGGTCCCATCTTATTCAGCATCTATAGGTTGCCTCTGGGTGACATAATTCGTAAGTTTGGGGTTAGGATTTCACTTTTATGCTGACGATGCGCAGATCTACATCAGCATGCACCCTACATTTACATTTTACATTTATGCATTTAGCAGACGCTTTTATCCAAAGCGACTTACAACTTGTAAGGCAACATATAGACCCTAACCCAAACCTTGCGGTCACAGCCCTTAGCAACTGCTTGGATGACATAAAAACCTGGATGCACGAGAATTTTCTTAAGCTCAACCAGGCAAAGACAGAACTTCTTTTCGTCGGCTCATCAACATCTCTCCTTAAACTAAACATTTCAGAGCTGATTACTGTCAATGACTTTGTTACCCCGTCTTTTCAAGTGCGCAATCTTGGCGTTATTTTTGACCCTGAACTTATGTTCGACGCTCATATTAAAAATGTCTTAAAAACTGCATTTTTTCATCTTAGAAATATCGCTAGATTACGACCGTTTCTATAGCGGCCAGATGCAGAAAGGCTTATTCACACCTTCATTACATTGCATTGGCTGCCGATACAAACGCGTATCGAATTCAAAACCTTGGTTTTAACATATATAGCCATTCATGGAACGGCCCCTGCTTATCTCTGTAGTTTGGTCACTGCTCATACTCCTGCACGCTCTTTGCGCTCATCCAGGTTATGCATCCTCCAGCAGCCCCGACATAATCTACATTCCAAGGGTGGCCGAGCATTCTCGGTCTCCCCACGTCTATGGAATGCTCTACCACCGGAAATTAGAGACTCCAACATTAGATTGTTTTAAGAAGTCTTTAAAGACACACCTTTTTAGAGCTTCTCATTGTAACTAAATAGGACTATTTTATTGTATTCTATTGTTGTTATTCTCTTTTGTATGATATTGTAGCGCTTCGAGTTTTAATAAAAGCGCGTTAGAAATAAAATATAGTATTATTATTATTATTTCTAAAGAATGCTTTCAGCTCCTTGTTGAATCAATGCCACGTAGAATTAAGGCAGTTCTGAAGGCCAAAGGGGTCAAACACAGTATTAGTGGTGCTCCTAATAATCCTTTAGGTGAGTGTATATTGTTAATACATTTTCCCATATAAATCGGAATACAATATGGCGGATATTTATATATCTAAAATGGCATATATTTTGAGATATATAAACACATCTATTATATATTTGTGTTCAATATATTGCAATATATTGAAAGCGGCAATCATTTGTATATTTTGCAATATATTACATGAATATATAATATATTGTACAATATATTATTCCATGTATTTCCAATATATAATATATTGGAAAATAATATATTATAATATATTTCAAGTAATATATTGGTAAATATATTTTATTATGGATGTTGCTAGACCTTGAAAACTGTATACCTGTTGAGATATTGTATGTACGATAGGCGGGATGGGTAAAGAGGGAGCGCGGCCTACAAACTCCTTGTGAGACCTGAAGCTTCTGCTGATGAAACTGCAAACTATTCTTCAGTATGTTTCTCTTTAATTAATTTAACTCCTGACTCTTGCTCTTCATTTTTCACTACTGGTCCTGGGTCTTAAAACTCTTACCCCAACACACTTTTTTATTTTGAATTAAAGTGTTTAATAAATCACAATTCTACATACATAAATTATACTTAAAACAATAAAACTAAATGAAGCCGATCTCCATCAACACAAACAGATACATTGAGATAAGCACACACACACACACACACACACACACACACACACACACACACACACACACACACACACTGATCTCACTGTCTATATGAGGGTTTATTACACACACATGTTATTTCATTTACAAAAGTTAATCTGTAGTATTAATGTAATAAAGAGACTCTATAACACTCACTGTCACTGATTTATCATGAGCTCAAAGCATTTTGGGTAGAATCTCTCTACAGTCTCTCCTGATTCTTTTCCCTGATGATCCAGAACCAACAAATGTGGTCTGGACTGTGTGGATGAGGCTCATTGTGTCTCCAGAGACGCTGTAGAAGGACAGGGTTCCTGCACTGGGATCCACATACACTCCTACTATACGGCTGTTGGACTCTACAGGGAGATCAGTCTTTTTGTCATTGTGTCTGAATGAGTAACTGGAGGGAGAGCAGATCAAACTCCAGGACTGATCATTACCTCCAAACCCACACTCATGACCCTGTCTCTTCCTGCTGATGCTCTTATATGACACTGATATATCCACATTAACCCCTCTACACTCAATCTCCCAGTAAGAGCGTCCACTCACACTCTCTCTGCTCACTCTCTCTCCCCTCACACTCTCTCTACACAACACCTGAGGGCACTCATTATCAAATCTGTCAGGATGCGGCTGATCTGTGCCAGTGTTAGTAATCTCTCTGTTTTCCTCAGACAGACGGAGCTGTTTATTCACTTTGTTGTTATCCAGAGTCAGCCGAAGTGAATCTGATGGAGAGAAAGCACATCACAATCATGAGTTATGAATTTAGATTAGATTAGATTCAACTTTATTGTCATTACACAAGTACAAGTACAATAAAAACACTTACGGTGTTACCTATTCCAGGTGAATAGGGCATATTACAGAAACATCTTAACTTTAGAATCCTATCTTATCTGTTTGGTAACCATGGCATTTAGGACAGAGGCTATTACAAAATGACATTTCTTAAGTGCATAATCTCATCTTAACTATGGATAGGAAACGGGTATTAAAGAAGCATTCTAACTCGACCAAAAAATCCTAAAAGCTGTCTTAACTTGAGGACAACCCCACTGGTGTCCAAACTTCAAACCTTTTTGAAATCCAACGGTAAAAATCACAGTACAAAAGCCCTTTTTCCAGAGAGTGGTGGAGGTACCTACACATTTCTAACTTTAATAGCATTTGAACGGAATATGTAAAATGTGTGCATCATAGCTGACACCTAGATGAACACTACAGTTTCGATACTGTAAGTCATTCTGCTCAAATGCTATTGAAGTTAGAAATGTGCAGGTACCATTGTCAAATGTAACTTTAAAGACGGTCCCTAAATTTGCTCATATCTAATAACGCCAAACCAACTTGACTAACGCCTCATACTTTTTTTTTTTGTTGCGAAAGGCTATTATAAAACAGGTTTTAACTTTTCAACGGAGCTTATCAAAATTTCAATTTCTGCCGCACTTGAATTAAAGCATGCCGTTGTTTCTCCATTTTGATTTTAGGTTTACCTCAGAAGCAGTTTGCGCATTGTTGGTTGCTTGGTAACAGACCTGACAGTTGATTACCGAACTCAATGGAGCGGGTTAAGATCTCCTAACTACAGATAAGATGAGATTTTGTAAGATAGGATAAGAATCCTAAATAAAGTTAAGAATTGCTTCTGTAATCTGAAAAATCCTAAATTAACTTATCATCTTAAATTAAGACCTAAGATAGAAAGTTTCTGTAATACGCCCCCTGATCTTGTAATGTAGCTGAACTCTTCATGTTCAACATATCATCAGTGTCTCAGTTCAGTTTAATCATCATTCACATGATCAACTCTAAAACTCTCCTGTCATGTTTTCTTTCCTCTTCTCCAGGAAGAATATGAACACACTCATGAGTTTCTCTGCTTGTGTTCTCAGTGACTTACATTGTAGGAAGTCATTCCTGGTCTTGGGATCAGGGTCTGTGGTCATGAGATCAGGGACTGTGGTCTTGGGATCAGGGTCTGTGGTCTTGGGATCAGCGACTGTGGTCTTGGGATCAGGGTCTGTGGTCTTGGAATCAGGGTCTGTGGTCATGGGATCAGGGTCTCTGGTCATGAGATCAGGGTCTGTGGTCTTGGGATCAGCGTCTGTGGTCTTGGGATCAGGGTCTGTGGTCATGGGATCAGGGTCTGTGGTCATGGGATCAGGGTCTGTGGTCATGGGATCAGGGTCTGTGGAAATCAACAGACATGAAGAGTGTGATTATCATGTCAAGAGAAAATGATCCTGCATCCATTGCTAACACATGCAGAAATCCTCCAACAGAGTGTGTGTGTGTGTGTGTGTGTGTGTGTGTGTGTGTGTGTGTGTTTACATAAAACATTAATTTAAGAATAATTTTTCCTTGTTTCTTCCCTATCCTTTGTTTGTATTTTATCTGCTGTAGCTTTTATATTTTTTCTATATTTTTTTTGTCATTCTCCCTGTCAAGTTAATCATAGAAGTTACTGACAACAACCTAGCAACCTTTCGCTAGTATCGTGGACTGCACCTTCGAGTAATTGTAATGTGATGAGGTCACAGAATTTTAACCTGCATACTAAAACGCTACTAAAACATAGTACAATACTAATGATTTGCATAACTGTTCTAAAAGTTTGTTTATTCCTCCAAATAAAGGATTATTTGTTCCATTTTATCACTACCAAAACAATGATGTCACAACCGAAACTTCAAGAGATGTTACGGGTGTGACTGTTTTGGTAGTGACAATTTTAGATAAATTTGAGCCTAGCTCAAAGATGCTAATCAGCACATGGTTAGCAATCATTGGTCAGAACAGTTGTACACATACAAAAACGTCTCGGTTACGTATGGTAACCCTCGTTCCCTGAAGGAGGGAACGGAGACGTACGTCGGATGTACCGACAAATTGGGATCACTTCAGGGAGCCCCTATCAGCTTTGAGATTTAGAGAACAGGCCAATGGGCCATTGGGGTGTGAGATTTGCATCTCGCGCTCTGCCCCGCGCCGCGGGTATAAACAGGAAGCGAGAGCGAATGCACGCTGTTTTTCACTGAGGAGCCGAACTGAGTGGCTCGGCCCTGCAGTGATGGTACAGCAACTGTGGCGACGGGACGTACGTCTCTGTTCACTCCTTCAGGGAACGAGGGTTACCATACATAACCGAGACGTTCCCTTTCAGTCGGTCACGTTCAACGTACGTCAGACGTACCGACGAATTGGGATCCCTTTGGAAAACGCCATAGTTACTACCACTTCCAGCGCCCAGCGATGAGCCCCTCAGACCCCGATCTGATGCGGGCGGGGAAATTCACGCAGGGAGAGTCAAAGCTGCTGTTCCGCAAGACCCACTCAGCTGACTGTATTGGATAACGCTGGGAAAGCGTGCCTGTGAAGGCCGCTGCGGAAGCCACATCATGCCCGGAGGGAGTTACCATGTGGAGAATACACGTATGGGCTGGCCGTGGGCAGTACAACATACGGAAGTCCCAGGGGTGGCCTCGGCCAATTAGAGGAGGGGGACAACACCTTCCTGAGACGGCAGAGGAAACTCTGCCGAGGGAAAGACACGGGCTCGCCGTAGGGAGCCGTACCGTGGAAGAATACACACATGGGACAGCCGAGGGGGGTCACAACATATGGAACCCAGCCTAACACAAGTTCCACCAATGCATACAAGTGTTAGACCTGGCGTTGAACGCTCCGCCACGTCCGACTGCCGCGGGTTGCGGAGGACTCAACAGGGTTCGCCGTTCTGGGGAACTCGACTGGAGTAGATAAGAGCGCGTATCCGTTCCATGGGGAAGGGAGTGGCGCTGCAAGCCGACACTAGAACGGGCACTTCAGTGTTGCTGACTATGGGAAGTGAGCACACAGGAAGATACCGGCTTTACACAGAGGCTATAAAATCTAGCGAACGTGTTTGGTGTCGCCCAGCCCGCAGCTCTTCAAATATCTGTCAGCAAGGCGCCACGAGCCAGCGCCCAGGAAGAAGCAACACCCCTAGTGGAGTGGGCTCTAACCCCGAGCAGGCAGGGCATGTCTTGGGATTCATACGCCAAGACGATGGCATCCACTATCCAGTGGGCCATCCTCTGCTTGGAGACAGCCCTTCCCTTCTGCTGTCCTCCGATAACAGACGAAGAGCTGCTCTGAGGTCCTGAAGCTTTGCGTTCTGTCCACGTAAGTCCGGAGAGCACGGACGAGACAGAGAAAAGCTAGGGCTGGGTCTGCCTCCTCCGAAGGCAGTGCTTGCAGGCTCACCACTTGGTCCCGGAAGGGAAGAGTGGGAACCTTGGGCACATGTCCAGGCCGGGGTCTCACGATCACATGAGAGTTACCGGGCCCGAATTCCAGGCACGATTTGTCGACCGAAAATGCCTGCAGGTCCCCTACCCTCTTGATAGAGGCCAACGCAGTCAGGAGTATTGTCTTTAACGACAAGATTTTCAACTCTGCTGACTGCAAAGGCTCAAAGGGCACTCTCTACAGTGCAGTTAGCACCAGAATCAAGTCCCAAAAGGGTACAGAGGGAGGGCGAGGCGGATTTAGTCTCCTCGCCCCCCTCAGGAACCTGACGATCAGATCGTGCTCACCTAGAGATTTTCCATCTACTAGATCATGATTAGCGGCGATAGCGGCAACATAGACTTTGAGGGTGGAGGGAGACAGCCTTCGCTTCAACCCATCTTGTAGAAAGGAAAGCACAGACCTGATCGAACATCTTCGGGGGTCTTCTCGGCGAGAAGAGCACCAATCGATGAACAGGTTCCACTTCAACGCATAGAGGAGCCTCTTAGAGGGGGCCCTAGCGGAAACGATGGTGTCAACTACCGCGGTAGGTCACCTAGAACCTCCGCGTCCCATCCAGGGACCAGACATGGAGTTTCCAGAGGTCCGGACGCGGGTGCCACAGGGTGCCCCGTCTCTGAGTTAGGAGATCCTCCCTCAGAGGAATGGGCCAAGGAGGTGCTGTCGCGAGGAGCACTAGTTCCGGGAACCAAGTCCTGTTTGGCCAATACAGAGCAACCAACAGGACTTGCTCCTCGTCCTCCCTGACCTTGCACAGTGTTTCTGCAAGAAGGCTCACTGGGGGAAACGCATATTTGCGTTGGCCCTGGGGCCAGCTGTGTGCCAGGGCATCCGACCCGAGGGTCCCCTCGGTCAAGGAACAGAACCACTGGCAGAGGGTCGTCTCTGGGGAGGCAAACAGGTCTACCTGTGCGGCCCCGAGATGACTCCAGATCAGCTGGACTGCCTGGGGATGGAGTCTCCACTCTCCCGGGAGCACTGGCTGTCATGAGAGCTCGTCGGCTGCACGATTGAACAGGCCCGGGATATGAATGGCACGAAGCGACCTCAGATGCTTCTGACTCCATAAGAGGAGATGGTGGGCGAGTTGTGACATGCGACGGGAGTGTAGACCACCCTGTTTGTTGATGTACGCTATGGCCACAGTGTTGTCCGTACGGACCAGAACGTGCTTGCCTCTGAGCGGAACTTTGAAGCGGCTGAGTGCAAGACGAACTGCTAACAACTCGAGGCAATTGATATGCCATTGCAGTTGAGGCCCCGTCCACAGACCCGAAACTGCAAGCCCGTTGTACGTGGCACCCCAGCCGGTGGATGAGGCATCCGTGGAGACAACAGAGTGCCTGGACACTTGTTCTAGGGGAATTCCTGCCCGTAGAAATGAAGAGTCCGACCACGGGCTGAAGGTTTGGCGGCCCCTCGGAGTCACTTGGAATTGGAGGGATCCGCTGTGCCACGCCCATCTCGGGACTCGGTCGTGTAGCCAGCAGTGAAGCGGTCTCATATGAAGCAATCCCAACGGCGTTACTGCGGCTGCGGATGCCATATGCCCCAGGAGCCTCTGAAAATGTTTCAGTGGTGCTGCTGTCCTGCCTCTGAACGTATTCAGGCAGTTCAACACTGACTGGACACGCTCCTCTGTGAGGCGCGCTGTCATGGCGACCGAGTCTATCTCCATCCCGAGAAAAGAGATCCTCTGTGTAGGACAGAGTTTGCTCTTCTCCCAGTTGACCCGAAGTCCCAACTGGCTGAGGTGACTGAGCACCCTGTCCCTGTGTTCGCACAACTGCTCCCGCGACTGGGCAAGGATCAGCCAGTCATCGAGGTAGTTGAGAATGCGAATACCATGCTCTCTCATGGAAGCAATGGCCGCCTCCTCAACCTTCGTAAAGACGCGGGGCGACAAGGACAGGCCGAAGGGTAAGATGCGGTACTGATATGCCCGTCCCTCGAACGCGATGCGCAGAAAGGGCCGGTGTCGAGGAAGAACCGAGACATGAAAGTACGCGTCCTTCAGGTCGATCGCTGCATACCAATCTTGGGGACGGATGCACCTGAAGATGCGTTTCTGCGTTAGCATTCTGAACGGCAGCCTGTGAAGGGACTGGTTCAAGAACCGCAGATCCAAGATCGGCCGTAACCCGCCCCCTTTCTTGGGTACAATGAAGTACGGGCAGTAGAAGCCGGACCTCATATCGGCTGGAGGGACCGGCTCTATCGCGTCCTTCGCCAGTAGGACTGCGATCTCCGCCCTGAGCACGGGGGAACGCCGGGCGAACTGAATCGCATAGTCGAGTCTGATGGTACGGATGAGCCACCGAGACGGGCTGGAAAGCGCTAGCCAGGCTCCCAGACACTGAGCAAGGGGGTTTAACGGCACCACAGACGTACCCGTGGCGGGGCAGCGAGGCAGAATGCAGGGATCCGACTCGGGCGGCATGGAAGCAGCCCGAAGTGGGATCTGAGTGTGCTGAGCAACACTTCATCCGCGGAGGGGGCGTGCGAGTGTGGGGACGCTTGAGTGCGTTCCCACAGCCGGCGTCCCCTGCTGGCGAAGGGAGAGGCGCCTGAGGGCAGCGAGGCATGGGAGTGTCGACCACCGTCAAGCGCGCTCTCCAAATGAAGGAGGGGCTGAGCGTGGCAAGGCTTTGTGGCGTTGCACACGGTCTACCTCACCTCCTTCCTCAGCGGGGAACAAGAGTGGCGAGGCATAGCGTCACACACTGTTGTCCACGCACCGCTGAGAAGAGGGGAATGAGAGTGGCGAGGCTTTGTACCGTCACACACTGCCATTCCTGAACTCCCGAGACCCAGAGGTATTGGAACTGCTCTTGTTTTTCTCATTTAATTTGGGTACCACTGGCTGTTTTTAACACCAGTGGCGGAACAGAATTACTAATCAAGTCAAGTCAAGTCAAATTTATTTATATAGCGCTTTTAACAATGTAGATTGTTTCAAAGCAGCTTTACAGTGTTAAACAGGAAAATAATGCAGCATAATTTTATTCAGCTGTATAGCCATTCTGGAAAAATTTCAAGTATCATACAGTGACAGTGTGGGCTTTAGATCAATAATTTGATCAGTAATTTAGTTTAAATGGTTAATTTAGTTTTTTTTTTTTTGATGTATTTCAATGTTTAGTTGAAAAATTTAGTGTCCCCAACTGAGCACGCCAAGCCAGAGGCAACAGTGGCAAGGAAACCAAAACCCCATTAGGTGACCTAATGGAGAAAAATAAACCTTGGGAGAAACCAGGCTCAGTCGGGGTGCCAGTTCTCCTCTGGCCAATTAACAAACAGCGTATTATTATTATTATTCTGGCAGTTTTACAGCTCGGAGGTCATAATAGATCAGAATATTCGAGGGACCGGGGGCAACATGCTGGAGACGGGTTTATTGAGGATGATGTTGATTAGTCAAGTCAAGTCAAGTCAAGTCAACTTTATTTATATAGCGCTTTTAACAATGTAGATTGTTTCAAAGCAGCTTTACAGTGTTAAACAGGAAAATAATGCAGCATAATATAATCAGCTGTATAGCCATTCTGGAAAAATTTCAAGTATCATACAGTGACAGTGTGGGCTTTAGATCAATAATTTGATCAGTAATTTAGTTTAAATGGTTAATTAAGTTTATTATTTAGATGTATTTCGATGTTTAGTTGAAAAATTTAGTGTCCCCAACTGAGCACGCCAAGCCAGAGGCAACAGTGGCAAGGAAACCAAAACCCCATTAGGTGACCTAATGGAGAAAAATAAACCTTGGGAGAAACCAGGCTCAGTCGGGGTGCCAGTTCTCCTCTGGCCAATTAACAAACAGCGTATTATTATCATTATTCTGGCAGCTTTACAGCTCGGAGGCCATAATAGATCAGAATACTCGAGGGACCGGGGGCAACACGCCGGAGACGGGTCCACCGAGGACGATGTTGACCAAACAATTATCAAAGTGCAACATTCGAACAATCTGAGTCAACACGCCGGAGACGGGTTTATTGAGATGCCGTGTCGATGAGGCAGTTGCAGGGGGAGTCTAATCATGGCCTCCCAGACACTTCGGGGTCCTGTGTTGGTCTTCTCTGGGCGCAGGTCCACCATCTGAACTGGATACGGCCCGGATCCGGCTGACTGCAGTAAACCTCGGGATAAAACAGTGAGACTATCATTAGCGTAGATGCCATTCTTCTGATGATGTAACGAGTACATCAGGTGTTGTGGGAAGTGTTCCCGGTTCCGGCTGACCTAGTTAATGCAGCCTAACAATCATTTCATTGAAAAAGTGTTTTATGTGTATGCCACAGTAAAGAGATGTGTTTTTAGTCTAGATTTAAACTGACAGGGTGTGTCTGCTTCCCGAACAATGTTAGGAAGACTGTTCCAGAGTTTAGGTGCTAAATAGGAAAACGATCGACCGCCTGCAGTTGATTTGGATATTCTCGGTATGATCAACTGGCCAGAATTTTGAGACCGCAGTAGACGTGATGGAGTATAATATGTTAAGAGCTCGCTCAAGTATTGGGGAGCTAAACCATTTAGTGCTTTGTAAGTAATAAGTAAGATTTTAAAATTTATGCAATGTTTAATAGGCAGCCAGTGCAGTGTTGACAGAACTGGGCTAATATGGTCATACTTCCTGGTTCTAGTAAGAACTCGAGCTGCTGCGTTTTGGACCAGCTGGAGTTTATTTATTAAGCGAGCAGGGCAACCACCCAGTAGAGCATTACAATAATCTAACCTTGAGGTCATGAACGCATGAACTAACTGTTCAGCATTTTGCATTGAGAGCATGTGCCGTAATTTAGATATATTTTTAAGATGGTAGAAAGCAGTTTTACAGATGCTAGAAACGTGGCTTTCAAACGAAAGATTGGTATCAAAGAGCACACCCAGGTTCCTCACTGACGACGAGGACTTGACAGAACAGCCATCAAGTGTTAGACAGTATTCTAGGTTACTACTTGTGGAGCTTTTTTGTCCAATAATTAAAAATTCAGTTTTTTCTGAATTGAGTTGCAGGAAATTACCAGTCATCCAATGTTTTATATCAGCTATGCATTCCGTTAATCTTGTGAATTGGTAAGTTTCTTTAGGGCGTGAAGAAATATAGAGCTGAGTATCGTCAGCATAACAATGAAAACTAACGCCATGCTTCTTAATGATATCTCCCAGTGGTAGCATGTACAGGGTGAAGAGTAGCGGTCCTAGCACTGAGCCTTGTGGTACTCCATACTGAACTTGCGATCGGTGTGACATATCTTCGTTTACTACTACAAACTGATAACGGTCGCATAGGTATGATTTAAACCATGATAATGCAATTCCACTAATACCTACATAATTTTCGAGTCTATTCAAAAGAATGTTGTGGTCGATAGTATCAAATGCAGCGCTAAGATCGAGTGACACTAATAGAGAGATACAGCCACGATCGGATGATAAGAGCAAATCATTTGTAACTCTGACGAGAGCAGTCTCAGTGCTATGATACGGTCTAAATCCTGACTGGAAATCCTCACAGATACCATTTCTTTCTAAAAAGGAACATAATTGTGAAGACACTGCCTTTTCAAGTATTTTTTACAGAAAGGGTAGATTTGAGATTGGTCTATAATTGACTAAATCTGTAGGATCAAGTTGCGGTTTTTTAATAAGTGGTTTAATAATAGCCAACTTAAAAGTTTTCGGTACATATCCTAATGACAAAGATGAATTAATGATATTAAGAAGAGGATCTATGACCTCTGGTAGCATCTCTTTTAATAGCCTAGTTGGTATAGGGTCGAGCATACATGTTGTCGATTTTGATGATTTAACGAGTTTAGCCAATTCTTCTTCTCCTATAGCAGTGAATGAGTGTAATTTTTCCTCAGTGACACTACAATGCTCTGTCTGATGTGATGCTGTATTAGACGGCTGCATGGTTAAATTTTTTTTCCTAATATTATCAATCTTACATGTGAAGAAGTTCATAAAGTCATTACTGCTGTGCTGTTTACAATCATCAGAAGCTGAAGCTTTATTTTTGGTTAATTTAGCCACTGTATCGAATAAATACCTTAGGTTGTGTTTGTTTTCTTCCAAGAGAGTTGAGAAATAAGCAGATCTAGCAGTTTTTACAGCCTTTCTGTATGTGATCATGTGCTCTTTCCACGAATTACGAAATACCTCTAATTTTGTTTTCTTCCAGCTGCGCTCCATTTTTCTGGCTGCTGTTTTAAGGGCCCGGGTGTGCTCGTTGTACCACGGCGTTGGACTATTTTCTTTAATCTTCTTTAAGCGCAGAGGAGCAACTGTGTCTAAAGTACTGCAAAAGAGAGAGTCAATAGTTTCTGTTGCAACATCGAGTTCTTCTATACTATCTGGGATGCTGAGCAGATGATACTGATGAGGGAGATTATTTAAAAAGCAATCTTTAGTAGCGGCAGTGATTGTCCTGCCATTTTTAAAGCGAGGGGGCGGCTTTGCAACCTTAGCTAAATTAAGTATACATGATACTAAGTAATGATCTGAGATGTCATCGCTCTGCTGCAGAATTTCAACGGTATCAACATTTATTCCATGTGACAATATTAGGTCTAAAGTATGATTATAACGATGAGTGGCTCCTGACACCTGTTGCCTAACTCCAATAGAGTTTAGTGTGTCTTTAAATGCTAATCCCAATACGTCTTTTCCGTTGTCTACATGGATATTAAAATCACCAACAATTAGTACTTTATCTACGGCCAGTACTAACTCTGATAGAAAATCAGCAAATTCTTTGATAAAGTCTGTATTATGCCCAGGTGGCCTGTATACAGTAGCTAACACAAATGTTGAACGGGTTTTATCATGTACACTACATAGCGTTACATAAAGCACCAAAACTTCGAAGGAATTATATTTGAAACTAGACTTCTGAGTAATACTGAAGATATTATTATAAATTACAGCAACCCCTCCCCCTTTACCTTTCAGACGCGGCTCATGTTTATAACAATAATCTTGGGGGGTGGACTCATTTAAGGTAATGTAGTCGTCAGGTTTTAGCCAGTGTAACCAGGTTGAAATTATATCTTTACTTTTACGGTTGAAATGTCACCAAATCCTGATGAACATTGTTTTCTATACGTTTAAGATGTTCTATTGCCAATATTTATGGCTGGATGTCGTATTCAGACCATAGTGTTAATACCTGTACTGTCACTTTAAAAGTGTCGCAGGCTTTGTGGCGTCATGCACGCGCTTCTTTCAGTTTGCGCCAGACTAGCTGAGAGGAGGAGCTTGAGACCTGTGTGTTGTGTGGAGGAGACTGCATGTGACAGAGCCTTATGTATTTTTTTTGTTGATTTGTACAGTCTGCACCAGGTTCGCTGAGAGGAAACACATTTGCTGTTTCGCCTTCATTAAAAGAGAAATCAGCAGTTGGTCGTGGTCTGCGTCTTTCCTTCATTCAACACAACAAGAACACAACGCAGAATATACAAGAGTTAGTGGACGTGCATCCAACCTAACAAACTGTTAAAGATACAGCGCGCCCGTTACAATGGTGCCGTGACCTTTCAAGGATTGGTCTGGAGATCGACGTCAGCTCGTTCGCCGTGGGAAGCTGCATTCACTCGCCTTTTACCGTGGTCAGGTATTCCCTGGGATCCCTGATATTTTTTTTTTTTTGTCTTCAATATAACAGCATTTAAGAGAGTGCTTTACTGATGTGCAATTGATTGCTGATTGATGTGATTATCTAGATTTTTTTTTGTGGTGCTCTTTCAGTTTAGTCATTTAGATTTTATTTTATTGGCTATATTTTTTTTTACTCTCATATTTCTTTTCTGTGTACGGAGTGACTGAAATATGGCAGAGGGTTACACATATTTTGCAGAGGGTGAAATTGACAATGCTGAGCGTGACTCTATCGAGGACCAGTTTGGTGTGGGGAGGGGTTTTTTCTTTCGACCCTTAGAGTCCAGAACACCAGGGTCTAGTGTCACAGCGTTACACACCCCACAGCTTACCTCTACACGTTATGTAGATCGTGCCATGCCAAGCCAAGTCGAGCAGAATCCAGACTTAGGCTCACTCATTACACAGTTAGCTGAGAAGATAGGTGAATCCATTACAGCTAAGCTACAATCTGACAGGTGCACACACAACACCAGCCCTCAGAGATGACATTGCCTAACGTCAAGGTTGTCATGCAGTCAGACGTAAGAGAGCCTCCTATATTCAGGGGTGATAGCTCAGACAAATTCACAGTTCATGAATGGGAAAATCTTATGACTCTGTATTTAAAGAAACGAGCTATTCCAGTGATTGAGCATTCACAAAAAGTCCTGGCAAAGCTTATGGGCAAAGCAGGGGATGTGGTGAGGATAAAGCTGCGTAACGACACATCTATTAACCATACTGCAAATCCCCATGTGATTTTTGACATTCTGAAACAACACTTCAGCGAACTGAGTTACTCAAACATGCCTTTAGCAGATTTCTACAATACATTGCCCATGCCAGGTGAAGATGCTATGGAATACTGGATACGGCTAAACAAAACAGTTGATGTAGCGGATGAGTATCTGAAAAGGCAAGGCCGTGGCATTGATGACCCGGGCCATGAAGTCAGTATGATGTTCATCAAATACTGCCCAGACCAGTCTCTTGCAAGTGTTTTCAAGTTCAAGTCTGCTGAGAAATGGTCGGCATGTGAGATCCAAGAGAGGCTTGATGAGCACATGCAGGGACAGAAAACTCAAGCTGCAACTGTTAAGCCACTCAAGGTGAGCACAGTAGAGCACAAAGTCCTTTACCAGCATGTGCCTATGGCTGATAATACACCAGCCTCAAACACCACTGTACCGTCTGTGCCATCTCCGGTGTCCATGACTACTACAAGTGTTGACAATGTCTGCATGAGGAGTTTGGTGAACTTGTTAGACCGACTGGTTACACAGCATACACAAATGCCAGTTAACCTCAGAGCTCAAGCCGCAGTCCCTCACTCTTTTCAAAAGGTGTGCAGGGTATGTAGGGCTTCTGATCATTCAACATTGTCTCACTGCAGGCGAGAGAACAGGTGTTTAAAGTGCTTATCACCTGGCCACTGGAAGAGGGACTGTCCTGATCAGACCAACCAGCAACGCTCTCAAGCTGCCAACAGCGCTGGTGGACAGGATCAACAGTTAAACTAGAAAACCCACACCCTGAGAGGGGCGGTGTGGGTAAGGTAAATGAATCCCTCTCTGATAAACACGACCCAGCTCGCTTGTATGAGGACTGCAGTGCCAAAGCACCTGAGGGGACCCGAATAGTCATTCAAGCCACACAGAAGATCGAAGCATTCAGTGAGTTGTTTTATGCTACTGTCCATGTCAATCACAGTGTTCAGCTTAAAGGCATGTTGGACTCCGGCTCTATGGCATGTAGCATCAGCGAACATGTGGTAGAGAAAGTCAGCTCTGCTGGTGTTTTGCCCGAGAAGCAGCACCCTGAAGAAAATATCGTTTTGATTGGCTGTGGTGGTCTGCAGACTCGACCTGAGGGTTTTTATGACTTGGAGATGCAGCTTTACGGCGCTCGCTGTGTTGTACCTACCTTGGTTGTGCCTGGTCAGCATGACGATCTCATATTGGGCTCGAATGTCATCAAACATGTGATTCGTGTTCTGAAGGGTGATAATGATTATTGGAACATGGCTTCCAGACCGGAGTATCAGTCTGATCCCAATGTTGAACAGTTCTTGTCAATGTTTACCAATGTCGAGCGCTGGAGAGGGAGTGAGGTTCCTGACAAAATAGGCACTGTCAAGCTCACCCAATCAGTGATACTTCTACCCAGGCATGAACACTTGGTTTGGGGTAGACTCCCAGCTAGCGTGCCGATGTCACCTGGAAGCACTGTTGTCGTAGAACCAACCAACTCCAAAGCCATGCCACGAGGTGTTCTAGTGGGCCGTCTTGTCACACCTCTCTGGGGTGATAGATGGGTGCCAATGACAGTTGTTAACCCATCTGACAAAGCTGTCACACTGAAGAGAAATTGCAAATTGGCTGATGTGTTTCCATGCTTGGCAATCGAGGATCTAGCTGCTTTTCAGGGTCTACAGGTGGCTTCAGAAAAAAAACAACCAGTTGCACACAACAAACAACCTGACATTGAGATACAGCAATCTCATACAGAGAAACAAGTACATGACATACTGCAACAGAAACTTGACACATTGCCCAGTGCCTATTCAGCTGGTCAGTTGGCTAAAAGCCTGTCAGAGTTGGGCTTAAGTGATGTTGACATAGACGCATGTCAGGTTAGTAAAGACTGTAAGTCTAGGCTCACACAGCTATTAATTGAATACCAAGACATCTTCTCCAAGCACTCATTGGACTGTGGTGAGGTCAAGGGATACACACACCGCATTCATCTCACTGACGATCGCCCTTTTCGCTTGCCGTACAGGAGAGTCCCTCCTGCCCACTATCAGAAGTTGAGGCAGGTTCTCACTGATATGGAGGAAAAAGGGATTATCAGGAAGTCCTTAAGCGAGTATGCTTCGCCACTGGTGATGGTGTGGAAGAAAGACGGTGGGTTGCGGATTTGCACTGATTTCAGGTGGCTGAATGCCCGGACCTTAAAGGACGCCCATCCCTTGCCGCACCAGTCTGACTGTCTGGCTGCTCTTGGTGGCAATTGCCTCTTTAGTACGATGGACCTCACTTCTGGCTTCTTCAACATTCCAATGCACAAAGACGACAAGAAGTACACAGCTTTCACAACCCCCCTTGGACTGCATGAATATAATCGCATGCCACAGGGACTGTGTAACAGTCCAGCATCCTTCATGAGGATGATGATTGGGATTTTTGGGGACATGAACTTCACAAAACTCCTGTGTTATCTTGACGATCTTCTCGTCTTTGCATCGTCAGAGGATGAGGCCCTGTCCAGGCTCCATACAGTGTTCCAGAGGTTGCGGGAGAATAACTTGAAACTGGCTCCGAAGAAGTGCTATCTGCTTCGAGAACAAGTCGGATTCCTTGGACATGTCATTAATGGCGAGGGTGTGGCCGTTGATCCTGCCAAAGTGGAGGTCATCACCAAGATGACAGTACAAGACCTCATGGAGGACGATGAGTGCACGCCTTCTGTCCGGAGAATCAAATCTTTCCTTGGCATGGTATTTTACTACCAGCATTTCATCCCAAACTGTTCCTCCATTGCGAAGCCCTTGTTCGCACTTACGGCTGGACAGAAGAGGCGGGGACGGTCAGCTAGAGATAAGAAGCCCCTAGGTGCCTATCGCAAGCTTACTCCTGCAGACTGGTCAGCGGAATGTGGAATCGCTTTTGACCGGTTGAAGACCATGCTGTTGGGATGTGTTGTGCTGGCTCATCCAGACTTTGACGAGCCATTTATTCTGTCAGTCGATGCTTCGTTGAACGGACTTGAAGCAGTGCTCTCTCAAGTACCACGAGGAGAGTCCAAGGCCAGACCGGTTGCTTTTGCAAGCAAGACAATTAGTGCGTCACAACGGAAGTATCCAGCTCATCGACTGGAGTTCATGGCTTTGAAGTGGAGTGTCTGTGAAAAGTTTAGCCACTGGCTAAAAGGCCGTAGCTTCACAGTTTGGACGGATAATAATCCACTAACCTACCTTCTAACAAAGCCAAAGCTTGACGCATGTGAAATCCGCTGGGTCTCTAAGCTTGCGTCTTATTCATTTGATCTAAAACACCTGCCTGGGAAAAGAAATGTGGTGGCTGATGCCTTGAGTTGCGACCTCTTCGCGAACCCCATTTGTCAGAGGCTGCTGAAGGAACCATATCCCACCCTGATTCAGGAAGCTAATGGGATAGAGGAGGATTCTGTGCAGGATGCTTTCAGGGTCAGCTGCCAGTCTCAAAGCTACAGATCTGGGGACCATCAAATGTTCAAGGTGGCGTATGATTCTGCCGAGATCAGAGCTCTTTGTCAGGCCCACTGTCACTGGATTGACGCAGCGGAATCCAGGGCACTCTATCTGACCCAACACGTCCAACAGCTGTCGAGTGGTCAGGATGTAACGCCCATGTTCTCCGCTCAGGAGCTGCAGCTGAGTCAAGAGCAAGACCCCAGCATTTCTAAGGTGTTACCTTTTGTTGCAGCCAGGAAGCGACCATCTAGGCGGGAAAGGCATGGTGCTGATTCGAAGGTCCTCAGATTGTTCAAGCAATGGGACAAGTTGGAAGTCCATGATGGGATGTTGTATCGAGTGACGAGAGATCCCGTGTCCAAACAGAGAAGATCTCAATATGTGTTGCCTCTGAGTCTAAAGGAAAAAACATTGTTGGGCATACACGATCTGGCAGGTCATCAAGGTCAGGACCGTACTCTCTCACTGGCAAGGCAGCGATTTTACTGGCCTGATATGGAGAGGGATGTTAGGGCACATGTCAGATGCTGTCAGAGGTGTGTGTTTGGGAAGTCGCCGGAACCTGCTGCTCGTGCGCCCCTAGAAAGCATCAAGAGCTCTGCCCCGATGGAGTTAGTTTGCATGGATTTTTGGTCGGCGGAGGACAGTAAACAGCGATCTGTGGATGTCCTAGTGGTCACCGACCATTTTACCAAACTTGCCCATGCATTCCCTTGTGCCAATCAGACGGCAAAGCAAGTCGCCAAGAAGCTCTGGGACAATGTGTTCTGTGTTTACGGTTTCCCTGAGAGAATACATTCCGATCAGGGCACCAATTTCGAGAGCAACTTGATTGCAGAGCTTCTTCGTCTGGCCGGTGTGGCAAAATCCCATACGACAGCCTACCACCTCATGGGCAATGGGGGAACAGAGCGATTTAATCGCACTTTGGGTAACATGCTCCGTACCCTTCCCCTTAAGGAAAAACAACAATGGCCACAACAAATTCAGACCATCACGTTTGCCTATAACGCCACTGTTCATGAGACTACGGGTTACGCTCCCTTCTTCTTGATGTTTGGCCGTGTGCCTAGATTGCCGGTGGATATTATGTTTAAGCAGGTTTTGAATGACCCAGGGATTGTTGACTATGATTCATATGCCAAGTCCCTGCTTTCTTGCCTCAAAAGTGCTATGGAAATCGTCCAGAAACATTCGTCTATTGAGCAACAGCACCAGGCCCGGCAGTACAACAAACGTGTCAAGGGTACCTACCTCTCTGTGGGAGATCGTGTTTTAGTAGCAAATAAAGGAGAACGAGGGAAGAGGAAGTTGGCCGACAAATGGGAGGATGGAGTGTACACAGTTGTTGGTGCAAATCACAGTATCCATGTCTATAAAATACAGGATGCAGAGGGACACACGAGAGTTGTGCACAGGAATCTTTTGTTGGAGGTCAACTTCTTGCCACTCTCTGGGATGGATGAGAGCCAGGATAACTCCACAATGATCAGTCTTTGGCCAGCGAGGAGTCTGCTCAGGAAGACTGTGACTGTGATGATGATAGAGCCTCAGTGTCTGTGTTATTGACTCAAGATGACAGTGCACAGAACCTGTCAAATTCCAGAGATGGTGAGAGTCTTGCAGTTTTGTCCCCTGAAGTCCCACTCGAATCTGAGTCAGCTGATTCAGAAGAGCTGGACCAGTCTAGTTCAGTGCCAAGTCCTGTGGGTGCCATTACTGATAACCCATCCATTTCACCTGCACCACAATCAGATATTTCACACTCACCACATGCTGATGCATTGGTTCACATTGACCCGCACACACAGACCACAGTTGATGGTCTTGTTAGAACACGTGCAGGGAGAGTAGTGAAATCAGTGAACAGACTAATAGAATCCATGGTTCAGAAACCATTTCTGAGGGGTTCAAACATTTTGTTTGGGAGCCATAGCTAATCTCTCTTTGTTTTGCAGAGATGTCTCTTGATATACATTGGTGATGTTATATATATATATTTTTTTTTGGACTGTGTTATGAGCATTGATGCTTGCAAATGTTTGTGGGACAATTTTTTTTGGGGGGCCAAGTGTTGTGTGGCGTATCAGGCGTCGCATTGAGCTAAGGGGATTCAGAGACCTGATCAACCTTTTTTTTCCCTGAACCTTGTATGTGAGGTGACTTCTAAGTTGACTGTAGACTAGGTCTATTTATTTTCATTTGGGCCAGATTGTGTCAGTAGCAGACGTATTATGTGTTCTTTACAGTCCTGAGACTCCACTTTATCAGGATGTTGGTGAATTTCAGGAGGGGTGAATGTAACCAGGTTGAAATTATATCTTTACTTTTACGGTTGAAATGTCACCAAATCCTGATGAACATTGTTTTCTATACGTTTAAGATGTTCTATTGCCAATATTTATGGCTGGATGTCGTATTCAGACCATAGTGTTAATACCTGTACTGTCACTTTAAAAGTGTCGCAGGCTTTGTGGCGTCATGCACGCGCTTCTTTCAGTTTGCGCCAGACTAGCTGAGAGGAGGTAATGTATTATTTTGCTCGTCAGTTTTAAACATTTATTTTGGTTTTTGTATGATGCAAACCTTGTTTTATGCATGTATACGCGTTAGTTTTGAGGTTGTGAACATGCAGTTAATGTCAATTGAACGTAAACCTTGTAAACAGACTTTTTGCAAGCTTTAAAGTAGACATGTTTCCACGTGCTAGTCTACAGGATTTTCTGTATGTTTATCTGCTAACAGGAGCTTGAGACCTGTGTGTTGTGTGGAAGAGACTGCATGTGACAGAGCCTTATGTATTTTTTTGTTGATTTGTACAGGTATGTGTATAATGTTCATTATAATTCATCCGGTATAGTGTTTACATTGATTGTGTTAAGCATGTAAAGGAAATTCATGTTGTCAATTACATTGAGCATTTTATAATTTATTCAGTTCATTTTCACATTTTTATTTAAAAGTATTTTTGCTGATAATAGTAAGTGTCATCAGTATATGTATATGCAGTTTGCGCCAGACTAGCTGAGAGGAGGAGCTTGAGACCTGTGTGTTGTGTGGAGGAGACTGCATGTGACAGAGCCTTATGTATTTTTTGTTGATTTGTACAGTCTGCACCAGGCTCGCTGAGAGGAAACACATTTGCTGTTTCGCCTTCATTAAAAGAGAAATCAGCAGTTGGTCGTGGTCTGCGTCTTTCCTTCATTCAACACAACAAGAACACAACGCAGAATATACGAGAGTTAGTGGACGTGCATCCAACCTAACAAACTGTTAAAGATACAGCGCGCCCGTTACAGAAACATTGAAATCCCAGTTAGATAGGGTGTTTTTTTTTTTTACCCAAACATGATCTTGAACGCTTTATGATTAATCTGTCATCAATGACGGGGAGAATATCCGGACATCGTGGATTTCTCTTCAGCACAGAATAAAATCTATAGGCTACACTGTCCTTTATAACACTGTGACTATGTGGACATTAAAGCAGCTGTCAGGTTGGCAACAGTTGTTTTTCAGTTTTTCCATTATTATCTGCTGATAGTCTGAATGTGTTTAACATAATTTCATTAAAACACGAAATGAACTTAGAGCTCAGGGATAAGCTCAGTTTGTTAAAGGGATAGGTCACCCAAAAACGAAAATTTGATGTTTTTCTGCTTACCCCCAAGGCATCCAAGATGTAGGTGTCTTTGTTTCTTCATTAGAACACAAATTAAGATTTTTAACTCCAACCGTTGCTGTGTGTCAGTTGTATAATGCTTGTCAATGGGGTCTAATTCTATTAGAGTAAAAAAAACATGGACAGACAACTTCAAATTAAACCCCGCGGCTCGTGACGACACATCGATGTCTTAAGACACAAAACGATCGGTTTCTGAGAGAAACCCAATGGTATTTATGCAAATATATCACCTCATTTCAGACGAACGCTTCAGCTCTGCAGACTGCCATCACTTCCTGTCAGTGAGGTCAAATAGCAGCCGGGTCATATATATTTACATGGATTCCTCATTAGTGCCTGCGTGGATCGCTCGAATGAGGAATCTACGTATACATATCTATGACCCGGCTGGAATTTTGACCTCACACACAGGAAGTGATGGCAGTCTGGAGAGCTGAAGCATTCGTCTGATATGAGGTGAATTAATTGCATAAATACCGTTGGGTTTCTCTCAGAAACCGATCGTTTCGTGATTGTGTACGCTTTTCCCCGCAATGAAGCTGTTAATGTCAGTTCCACGAACTGAGAACATTAATTCAGCTATCCCCACATTTTCTCCTCCGTGATCTCCTCTCACTCTGAAAATAAAACATGAATTTTAGATCTCATCAAGGACACAATTATGCAGAAGTGCCAACCAATAATACGTGAATCCTTTAAATGTCCCAGCATTTTTGCATAATATTGGAATAAAATATGGTCTGACAGGTCTATGTACTGTATGTGGTATAATTGATCTGTAGGTATAATGAGAAATACAAGTCACTTCAATTGCTTTTCTTTCCTAAACCGGTAAACAAGCAAGAATACTGGGCCCTGTTTCGGAAAGCAGGCTTAAAAAACTGAGCCTGATAAGTGAAACTCAGAGCTCCAGAACAGCTGATCAGAACTAGTCCAGTCAACTCTAAGTATGTGTGAGGTTACAGCATACTGTAGTTGATTCATGTTATGGCTCGTCAACTGCAAAGCACTACTATTTCTGCAATAATAAGTTTGAGTGTTTTTTTTATCTGATGGAGCCGTTTGAGGGAAGCCTCAAAGTTACACAATTATAATAATAATTACAAATATAGCTGCAAGCAGCAATACCGGGGCCAAGCGCAAAGAAGAAGACAAGACATGCCAAAAATGCTGGCAATGTCAGATCAACGGCAGCAATGAGCAATTAAAGACCTATTAAGGTGATTTTAGGCAAAATAGCTGTAAAATGATAAATACAGTCAATAATAATGATTTAATGATTTATCACTTTCAACCAATAGGTGGCACAGTTACAAAATTGATGTGGTGTGGTCAGAATAAGGGAACAATGACACATGCAAAGATTGGTGTCAATATATCAAAGCAGGGTGTCAATATAGTGACAATATGTCATTGCAGAGATATAGCCACAAGAGGCCTTTTCATTATGAGTATGGACCACATGGCGGTGCTGTTTTGAAACCGTTTAAGCAGCTTAAAGGCATGGTGCTGATGGCCAATTTCAAGTTTCGTAATGATACACCAATTCATTTGTGAAGCATAGCATTTTCTATCATAAAACTGCATTGTAGTCAATAGGAATTTCATGTTTTGTTCTATTATAGCGCCACCAAGTGGCACAATCCTATCATTTTTTTTATGTGTCCTCGGAGTGAGGCCATACATGTCTGTGTCAATTTTGGTGAAAATATCTAATTTCGTTTTGGAGTTATAGACATTTATATGAAAAAACACATGAAAAATGACTGACACCTGACTTTGATTGGATTTTACACCCCCTTACTATCAATATTTTGACATTTGGGCATTAATGTATAGCTATCGACCTATGTTTCTGAACTTCTGACGCTGGTTTCGTCTCGATCGGAGTAGCGGTTTTGAAGATATCAGCTAATGTTTTTAAAGTGCTAAATTACAACGCTGCACAAACCATACGCCGAAACCTAGCACGTCTGGTATCGTTGGACTTGGCGAGGATTAAGGAGACAAAAAAAGTTACTCTCATGAAAATAAGTCAATCTCACCTAAAGTTATAAACATTTGAAAAAAAATTTATCCACTAGGTGGCGCTGTTTCGAAACTTCTTGGGCTCATTCAGGGCATTGTGTTGATGACCCAAACCGAGTTTCGTAACAATCCGTTCATGTGTCCATAAAATACAGCATTTTAGCAAATAATTCAAAATGGCCGACAGCCAAAATGGCCGACATGGTAAAATTGAATATCAGACGACTCGGCATGCCGTCCTGAATCTAACGAGACCACTTTTATGATTTTTGGACAAACGGTTCAAAAGTTATAAGCCAAAACAGCAATTTTTTGTATCTCCGGACCAGTAGGTGGCGCTGCGCCGAAACACTGCATGTTGCCTCAAGTCATGCTTGTGATGACATGTACCAAGTTTGGTTTGAACACGATAAAGCGTTGCGGAGATATTGCCTTAAGTGTGTTTTTGCAACCGCTACGTAAAATTTGTTTGCACGTTTATCGAAAACGATTAGACGAATCAACTTAATTTGCAAAATTTTTTGTCAGCATGGTCTGAAGATGATCTGGTTCAATTTTCGTTCAAATCGGATGAACCGTCTAGGACGAGTTCGCAAAAGTAGGTTTTTTGGAAAATTCAAAATGGCGGGAAAATTTTTATGACGGAAAATGACGTCATATGATGTAATCGAATCGGCTTGAATTTTGTTTCTAGCCCTTATGGTTCAAAAGTTATTAGCATAAACATGAGTCAAAATTTGGACTGATGGTGGCGCTAGAGGGATTGAGTTAGAGACTCCAAATTTGCTATGGTGACTTTTCAGACTGTCCTCTATGAGTGTGCCAAATTTCACAACTTTTTACCATACATTTACATTTACATTTACACATTTGGCAGACGCTTTTATCCAAAGCGACTTACATTGCATTCAAGGTACACATTTTACATTTTGTTAGTTCTTGCTTTCCCTGGGAATCGAACCCATGACCTTGGCGTTGCTAGCGCCATGCTCTACTGTTTGTGCTACAGGAAACGCATACGGTTCTATGGGCTGCCATAGACTTCGTGGCGGAAGAAGAAGAAGAATCGGAGGAATAATAATAATAAGAACGGGAATGGTTTCAATAGGTGCCTTCGCACCTTCGGTGCTTGGCCCCTAATTAAAGGGTTAGTTCACCCAAAAATGAAAATTCTGTCATTAATTACTTACCCTCATGTCGTTCGACACCCGTAAGACCTCCGCTCATCTTCAGAACAGAAATGAATGGGGCGGCAGTGGCTCAGTGGTTCATGTAGGTTGTCTACAAACCGGAAGGTTGGTAGTTCGATCCCCGGTTCCACCTGACCAAGTGTCGAGGTGTCCATGAGCAAGACACCTAACCCCAGCTGCTCCCGACGAGCTGGATGGCGCCTTGCATGGCTGACACCGCCGTCGGTGTATGAATGAGTGTGTGAATGGGTGAATGGGAGGCAAAATGTAAAGCGCTTTGGATGGCCGTAGGTCTGTTAAAAGCGCTATATAAATGCAGTCCATTTACCATTTTACCATGAAGATATTTTAGTTGAAACTGATGGCTCTGAAAGGCCTCCATTGGCTCAATGGCACGGTTCACTCTCAAGACCCTTAAAAGGTACTAAAGACGTCGTTACAAAGTCCATCTCACTACAGAGGTTCTAAAAGAACTTTATGAATCGGCAAGAATAGTTTTTTGTGCGCAAAAAAACCCTAAATAACGACTTACATAGTGATGACGATTTCAAAACAAGGCATCATGAAGCTAGCCTGGCTCCGCCCTCCTACGTACTTCCGCTCAATTTTCATTTTCCTTCAGTACTACGTCTGGGACTGCGGTGTATGCTTAGGTTTTCCCCCGAACAATTTTTTACCGGTCCAATCAGCGAACAGAGGGAGTGGCTGAGAGCGATGACGTTGATGTCGTGCGCTAGTTTGAGTTGTAATTCACTAATGGCGGCGGTGAAAGATGCGAGTGTGTGGCAGCGCTGACGAATGTCCAGAAGTTAAAACCGGAGTGTGGCGAGGTGGACGAGCGAGTGACACCGGTGTACGTGATTGAGACACACCGGTCTCGAGTCCTCTCATGAGGGAGCACGGAGGCATATAAGGACGAGCGACACCGGTGAAGGACGAGAGAGGACCAGGCCTGGATTTTAAGTTGTGTTTTGTTATGTTTGTGCGCGGCAGTCGTCCGTGAGGGGCTGCCGCTTTTACTTTCATTTTGTGTTTATTATTTGATTAAAAGTTGTTAAACGTTCGCCGGTTCCCGCCTCCTTCTTCTCTGAACAAACGAACTCCCGTTACACGGAGCAAGAACAACCACTGCTGTACTGCTGATGTTGTGGTCCGGGAAATGTATTAAGTTCGCTCCGTTAGTGGTGAAGGAGTTGCTGAAGCCGTCCGTCTCCCACCACCCGCGAGAAAAACCCCAGGCTGAATTATCGACGGCTTTTGACAAACACCAAGGTCGTGTGGTAATGTAATTGCTGTCCGAATCCACATCTCTGAGTTTTCAAGAATATATCACTTCAAAACTCACTGTTTATATCCTTTATAGACCCTTTCAGAGCACTGTGCGGTTGCGTGAGCTGTAATTTGCATTTCTAGACTTGTATTTCTTTAAATACTGGCAAGTGTTTACAAGAGCAAAATATTTCATCACCGCTCAAAAAATAAAAGAAAAGCACGTAAACATTTGAATTGGGCTGTTATTCACGGCACGGCAGCATTTATTCTTATCATACCAAGCATATGACATTTTATTGACAGCATATACAATCCTATTATGATTGCACGAGATATGCTCCACGAGAGCAGCGCGTTCCGAACACACAACTCTCCTCTCCACCGTGAATAAATAACAATCCGAATGCACGAGGTTTTATCACTGACACTGAGGTGGTGTGCACAGTTAATGTGAGAATCAAAGGCGAACGGCGCGTGACATACGTCACGACCAAACGTTAGCGATTGGTTAGGCAGATCCAGAGTGACTCTTGGCAGATCCAATAGTTTTAAACTTCAACAGAGTACCCGCCTTCAAGGAAGTAAACGCTTGTCAATGGAGAGTGGCCAGACTCTATGTACAAATGAAATGTACGAGAGTCTGGTAAAATCAGGCTATCATGAAGCTTCAAAGCGTTATGAATCAGTGAGTCGAATCAGTGGTTTGAATCGCCAAATTTCAGCAGTTTGGCGGATTGACACGCGATCCGAATCATCATTGAAGATGGTCTTAGGGGTGTCGAACGACATGAGGGTAAGTAATTAATGACAGAATTTTCATTTTTGGGTGAACTAACCCTTTAAATAACATCACTACCTCAGAGGAAACCCATGCTCATTCACAGCTTCATTGAAGAATGGCAGGTGGGTATCAGATCAGTTGTTGTCTGCTACCTTAAGGTACATCATCTACACATACAGGAACAAATAGAATAATACATCAATACTGTCAAGAATTTATTTAAAGAATATTTATTTTAGGAAAATTGTTAAAGGTTAAAAGTACACCCTCAAAGTTAACATAGAATAATATGTAATAGGTTCAATACGACTTTGCAAAGCCATTCAAGTGAAAAGTCTATTAAAATCAACGGAATTTAGGAATATGCTGTGTATGCCAAGACTAACCAGTTGCTTATTTTTTTATTTGTCATGAACATCCAAGAGACCATAACGACATTTGCTATATGTATTCATGTAAATAGCCTAATGCAAACAAACAATCTTTAAATTTTCAAAGATTAGTTTCTCCACTCGTTTTCATATTTCAAAAATACATACATAATTCATGTTGCAAATTATCCTAATGGTCTCTTGGATGTTCAGGGCAAATCTAAAAAATAAGCAACAGGTGAGGCTTAGCATACACATACAAAGAACCAGGATCAGAAGACCCCACTTTAAAATGCATAACTTAATCAGTACTTTGGAGTAGAGCTATAGGAGTTTGCAAAGACCGGCTGATTCTGACTTTTCAAATTACTGTGAAAATCTATGACATGAATTAGGAGGCTCCAGGTGAGTTGGTATGGAATGACCCTAGGGGTAGGCTACACTGCTGGATGACAGAAAACCATAGAAGTCAAATATACTTGTTTCTAAGGAACACCACCTGTTTGTACAGAAAATAAATTGAAACGTATAAGAAGAAAATATCTTCCATGCTTAAAATGGGGTCTATCAGTAACATTTTGCAGCATTTTACTCTGGTTGATGTGATACAATATACACAATGCCACATACACAACTAGAAACAAAAACGAACTAAACAGATAGATAGTGTGGAGACATACCATAGCTTGTGATTGGTGTCAATGTGCATCATGTACTTCGGGTAAGGAACCGTGTACGTCCTCCTCACCACACATCTCAGACCAGTCATCCTGGAAAGCACACCTACACTGTCCACGCGATGCATGGATGCATACACTCGGTCCCATTGCACTCTGTGTCCCTGTGCAAGTAGAGCACCTTTGACTACTCTGCACCCAGCATCTGGCATTGTGCTCTTAATTCCTGTGATCAATGAGTCCAATTCATCATCACTGCAGCCACTGGATGAGGCAGATATATATAGATTATTTTCAGCCATCCGCCTAAAAAGCGTAGCTCTCGATTGTTGGGGACACAGTTTTAGACCCAGAGACCAGATATGTTGAATGAAGACCAGGAGTCAAGAGTTAGATTAATTAAAGACATATTTACTGAAGAATAGTTTGCAGTTTCATCAGCAGAAGCCAGCGTCAGAGTTTCTCGTGGAATCGCCGGCCAGACTCTAACTCACAGAGAATTTTGCCCCACCAGTTATACTGGTTACAAGGACATTGATTACATCAACAATAACAGATGGCCTAAGCCTTAATTGGCTACGGAGACCTAAAAGTCTAAACATTTGTCACACATGTATAGACATGCCGGAATGGCGTAGTTTAGTCGGGATGCTCGTCACAACATCCCTATCCAGGAGGGTGAGATTGGCCTCGGACGTCGTAAAGGGCGCCTGCCTGTCGGGAGGGGGGTCAGGCCCCGATCAGATAGCTCCAACAAACCTGCACAGAACTTGTAAAGACGCACACACATACAAGCACTAGGACATCACACTCTAGTTAATGTCAGGGGATTATGACCGCTTATCTAGAGAACACTCAATACCCAAACAACGACTCCGTCATAACTATCAAGAGAGGGAGCCATACATGGAGGTCAACCCAGAGCATCTGGGGAGACTAGTTTAATACTACAAAATCATCCTCAAACTAAATATATAAAGGTATGAAATCACACAGAATTACAATCATCTCTAGATTACCTATGAAAGCAGAGAAAGAGATATTTATTTTGATTATCCTTGATTATTCAGGTTATGGATATAATAAAAAGAATAATTGAAAAGGATATGTGTATAAAAGAAGAGACAGGTATTTGACCTGCCGCTTCACCTGCTGCTTCACGATACACCGAGGAGTCAAGCGATGCAATTTGATGGCAGTCCAAGTTCTAGAAGATGTGTGAGGGTCTCTACTGACGTCGTCAATCGTGGACGCCCACGAAAGCCCTTCTGCAAATCCAGTGTTATAAATGTCTGCTCATTCTCCATCTCCTGTTGGATAACAGTACTTAAATTTGTAAGTGCAGACAGTAATTCTTCTCCTACATTCACTGCGTCGTCCAGAGCACTTAATAAAACTAAATTCTGATTCAAACAAAATGTAACCCTTCCATGTCAAGAGGCTGCCTCTCAAGATGTGTAGCAATCTCTGAAGGATTTCACGCTTCAGTGATTCCTAAGGGATAGAGAGAAATTTATATTTAATTTATTAACTTGCTGTCTGTAAACTTTTTCTTAACTTTCTCCTTAAATGCAGAATCAGAAGCTGTGAATTGGAGGCAAACTTCAGCTTTGTCTTATGCCAGTGTTCTGTCGATTTGTCCTACCATGTCAGATTTTGCTACCTCCCATTAAAACAGTAGGTAGCACAATTCGACAGCAAAAAAATGCTGCCTATCAGATTGTGCTACCAGCATCATATTCATCTGATTTGAGGCTTTATTAATATCCATACCCTGAACCTACCCTTAAAACCATGTAAATATTTTAAATAAATAAATGATGTTTTATAAACATAGTTCAGGAGGAGCACGTTCAGATAATTGACACAGGTGGAGAGCACTCAGCTAATCAACAGTAAGAGGTATATATACAAGCAGCAGTCTTACCTCCATTCATTGACCGTTTTCTAGCATGGACGGCATTTCCGGCAGTTCGCCCCGCCCGCCCACGCTGTCTACACGGCTCGAAGCAACTCTACAATACTAAAATCTTTTTCCCTACAAATTTATAAGCTATCTAAAAACCCCTTTCGGCCGCTTCCATCAGCATTCACGAGCCAACCGCGAGAGCAGTGCTCGGACAGTGTAAAGGAGTGCACACAGCACAGACTTGCAACGGGGAGAACTACAACAGTTCCTGTCTTAAGATAAAGTATTACAACTCTTACTTTTCTTTTCTTGCGATCTTTCTGCCTCTGTGTACTACAGTACAGACAGATACTTTTCACACAGGAGAAGTGCGTTCATCATGTTCGCGCATGCGGTCGCCGTGGTGATGAACGATCAATTTACTTGCTGCTGGTAAAGCGAGCGAACGTATTGTGAGGCTAAATCACTAAAATGCTGTCAATGCAACAGTGCATATTACGCCAAACAATCAGCTACTAGTTGGAATCAGCTGATAATCACCGCCTTGAATCAATACTTCTCAACTTGACGCTCACATAAGCTCAGTCACACAGGAATCAACACAGTGCGACCATACTCGCTTTTGTGACTATAAATAGACGTGTGCGAACTGAACAATGTATTTGGGAGCACCTGCTTTCTTAAATGTAACATCAATACCTTATAGTAGGGCAGGCTATTGTATAACAAGCGTATCAATGATTGTTATACCATCTTATTATGAAACAGAAGAAATTAAAAGGCTATATTTCACTGAATTAACGTGAGCGATCACATTTCAAAACCTGAATGTGGCACCGTTGTGCGTTCTAATGGCTTGAACAATGCTTCAGTTCAGAGCACTTCACAATCAATGAATAGCATACATTGATGCAATGCTAATTCGTATCAACAATGACAACATATTACGATGTAAATCACAGTAAAGAAAACGGTGTATACAGTTGAAAGGCTGTATTTTCTCTGTGGCTGCGCCACGCCTCCGGAATAGCCTCCCTTTGCATATCAGATCTTGTGACTTGTTAGGATGTTTTAAATCTGTGTCGAAAACACATCTCTTCTCTCTTGCTTACAACTGCCCATAAGGACTGGGAGTTTGAGATGTGTGTTTGTGTTTTGTGTGTTTATATCGGGGTGTTTTGTTAATGTTTTATTAGTACTATTGAGAGTGTAAAGCACTTTGGTCAACTCATGTCACGTTTTTAAACGTGCTATAGAAATAAAGGTTGTTGTTGTTTTATCTCTCTCATATGAATTTGAATGAGCATCCTGCAATAATAAGGCATAAACATTTCAAAATAAGAGTCCTTTCAGTTACACAATGTGTTTCTCCATTTGTCCGTCTAACCTTTTCTCCTCTTTCTCCCACAGGAGCTCAGTTTTCTCCGGCTAATTTTCTCCACTGCCACAGCAGTGCTGTTCCCTCTGCTCCCAAAGGAGCTCAGTTTCTCTAGCTAATTTTCTCCACTGCATCAGTCAAGTCAAGTCAACTTTATTTATATAGCGCTTTTAACAATGTAGATTGTTTCAAAGCAGCTTTACAGTGTTAAACAGGAAAATAATGCAGGATAATTTTATTCAGCTGTATAGCCATTCTGGAGAAAACGCTGATGTCATCAGTTCATTTCAATTATCATACAGTGACAGTGTGGGGTTTAGATCAATAATTCGATCAGTGATTTAGTTTAAATGGTTAATTTAGTTTATTAATTAGATTTATTTCAATGTTTAGTTGAAAAATTGAGTGTCCCCAACTGAGCACGCCAAGCCAGAGGCAACAGTGGCAAGGAAACCAAAACCCCATTAGGAGACCTAATGGAGAAAAATAAACCCTTGAGAAACCAGGCTCAGTCGGGGTGCCAGTTCTCCTCTGGCCAATTAACAAACAGCGTATTATTATTATTATTATTCTGGCAGTTTTACAGCTCGGAGGTCATAATAGATCAGAATATTCGAGGGACCGAAGGCAACACACTGGAGACGGGTTTATTGAGGATGATGTTGATTAAATAATTATTAAAGTGCAATATTCGAATGATCGGAGGCAACACGCTGGAGACGGGTTTATTGAGGATGACATATCGATTTAAGTATTATTTAATTGTAATATTCGAACAATCTGAGTCAACACGCCGGAGACGGGTTTATTGAGATGCCGTGTCGATGAGGCAGTTTCAGGGGGAGTCTAATCACGGTCTCTCAGACACTTCGGGGTCCTGTGTTGGTCTTCTCTGGGCGCAGGTCCACCATCTGAACTGGATACGGCCCGGATCCGGCTGACTGCAGTAAACCTCGGGATAAAACAGAGAGACTATCATTAGCGTAGATGCCATTCTTCTGATGATGTCACGAGTACATCAGGTGTTATGGGAAGTGTTCCCGGTTCCGGCTGACCTAGTTAATGCAGCCTAACAATCATTTCATTAAAAAAGTGTTTTATGTGTATGCCACAGTAAAGAGATGTGTTTTTAGTCTAGATTTAAACTGACAGAGTGTGTCTGCTTCCCGAACAATGTTAGGAAGACTTTTCCAGAGTGTTCAGCAGTGCCATTTTCTCTGCTCCCTCAGGAGCTCAGTTTCTCCGGCTAATTTTCTCCACTACTACAGCAGTTCTTTCCCAGAAACCTCAATCCTACATGACGGCCTGGAAATGTTTAAAGCATTTCACTTCTCTTATAAACATACCGTCCCCCGATTTTTCTCTCCTTTCAATCACCTCATTTATTTTCTACCTTAATACATCAAAGGTTACTTGAGCTGCATCCAGTTTTCCACAATTGATGTACGGCGATTCCTCCCCCGAGATAAACAATTCACCAATCCCCCGGCACGATGCGCCACAACCGCCCTCAGGGGCCTACCGGTCAAGCAACCAGGCCCCTTCTCGAATGCCAGCCTGCCAAGCTCGGCCCTTTTTGGGGGGTATTTAGCCAGGCGGCTGTCCTATGCTTTAGCATTTTTGGGGGGGGTACTCTGGGTTCGGGCCAAATTCCGAGCTCGAAGCCCTCCCCCCGGACAGCACGCCAAATACGCAGTTAAACTTCTCTCCATAAATTATATGTAAGTGTGAACTCATGAAATATTAAATATGGATGTAAAATGCTACCTATCAGATTGTGCTACTAAAATCATACTAATGTGATTTGCTTTATTAATATCCATTAGTATGGATTAATGGATACCTACCCCTATCCCTACCCTAAACCTACCCTTAAAATGTAAATATTAAAAATTAAAAATATTGATGTGGGCATGCGCAGTAAGCCTTGGTAGGACAATCTGACGGATGAAATGTCAGGACACCGGTTTCACATAAGTTACAACGCAAAATTGGGGCCGAGGACAGCTCCCGGGCCAATAACTGCACAAAAGCCAGAGCTGCTACCTCGGCTTGGGGCAACAGACCCTGTCAAACAGTCACTTAATTCACAATAATTTCACTTTTATGGAAAGATACTAGCCTGACGTCGTCATACTCAATTCTAGTCAGAATATGAGTCTGATCTGCTCCGTCGGGCTGTGATTATGGGGCGTGTTTCAACCGAACCAGGAAAGACCTCAATTGAATAGACCTACAACCAATCAGAGCAACGGAGCGACGCATAACGTTAGTTGTCAAATGTCAACAGAACTCAACTGCACTGTGTTGCCAAGTCCGCGGGTTGAAGCGACCCCAATTATGTGATATACAGACCCAGGAATGCGAATTTTAGCAGGTAACCCTGCCAAAATAACACATATTTTACCCCCCAAATGCCTTTTTTCCCCCCGGAGAACCCCCTCGGAAAGCTATTGGGCTTATTTTTGGCTAGTTTTGAGGAACGTTAGCAATTGGGCGGGTTTTGTTGTAAAAACTTGGCAACCCTGTCTGCACGCACGCTGGAATAAGTCAAGTTAGAAGAATAAGATGAGTGTAAACGATCTTTCCCGGTGTTGTAAAAAAAGAATTTAAGGATACACAGAGTACACTGCATGAAAACACTGAAATCCGGCACTATCCGGGCATGGTATACTCCTGTGTAATTTGATGTTTACCGGATGTATGTGGGAAAAAGCGGATCAGAGTAACACGGAACAGTATATTTCCAGAAAAACCCGGAAACCTCACGTATGCGGACGTATGCAGGAATCCGTGAAATTTCACGGACATATACAGCTGAAACACTGCTGGGTGTGCTAGGACTGAAGACTGTTAGGTGTGAAGAAGACCTTTCATATGTTAATGACTGACACTAGTGCTGGCTGTTCTCAGAGGGAGGGGGGCAGGGGAGGACTTGAGGATTGAGAATTATCTCTGGTCTACTGTAGGCTACAGCAAACAAGCTTTTTACACAGAAAAAAGAATTCTTAAGGCCCTGAAACACTAAACTGAACTAGCAATGACTAAAGCCGACTGTGGGGTTGGTTCACGTTGTCTGGGTCTGGGCCAAACCATCAGAATGGTGTGGCAGGGCCTTAAAACCACTGCATGAAAACAGTCTCTTAATCAAATATTTTTTATAAAAACAGTACAAAATAAAAACCCTGTCTGAACATATACGTTCACAAAAAAATCTGAATATGTGATGAAATAAACAAAGAAATGTAATGGAATTAACAACGGATAATTAACCAAACATTTTAGACTATCCCCAAACAATTTTTGCAAAGTTTTACAAATTGTAGGCAATAATAGAATTAAATAAAAAGGAGATGAAATGTGGAAAATGAAAAAGTTTGTTTTAAAAACACCAAAAACTGATATGCTCAAAATAAAAATATGGAATAAAAAAGAGCAGGGATTCACTTGCTCAAGAAACACAGAAACACAAGCAGATCTTTCAGCTCTGCAACTGTTCACAAAAAGTGTCACTCCAAGATTCTTAACTTTAACACGCTGCAAAAGAGGGGCGTTTTGAGGTTTGAAATCCACCACTCACAATAGATGTAGGTGCAACCAATAAGGTTACCAATAAAAATAAGACGACCAATAAAAATAATCCTAATTTTACAGAAAAAAACTATTTTCTTGTAATTTTGAATTATGTTTAAAACGATGTAAAATTACAAACAATATCTAAATAAACAACTTGACTGTTATTTTAAGGATTATATCATTAATGACAAACTACAGTAATTCTCATTTTTTTATAGCCTACAGGAACATCACTGTATTATTTTTCTGTTTTCATAAATAACAAATTCATGCAAAATTACAAACAATATCTGTAAATTAACAACTGTAATACAATATTTAGCTCATTATATTAAAGGTTTATGTTTATGTCCATACTAACAATTTAACATTATTCTTTGTCATTTTTAAGTAAATCTTATTAGTTTTATATTTACAATGTAAAAATAAAAACCTAAAAAAACAGCAGCTACAGCTGCAAAACAAAAACCGTAAAATTAAAATCAAATATCTTAAGTCAAATAAAGTTAAAAAACTTCACAGAAATTTACATTAAACGTTTTAGAGAAAACACTATTAGTTTACAGATTTTTCCTTATTTAAATTAAGATATTTTACTTTAATTTTCTGTTTTACAGTGAAGGTGTATTTTTACATTCAAACTGGTTTTACATTCAATTCTGGATACAAATATAACAAAATATATAGCAAACTAAATATCAAACAATAATTGTTTTTAAAGAGTACAAATCTGCACTGCTCTCCAGGTTGAAACTTCCAGGCCTCTGCCCACACCATAAAACACCATTTGACCAATTAATTAAATATAACAGCAAATAAAAATAAATATACACATTTTCTAACTGTTGTTTAAAACAAGTTTTTTTTCTATATTTGCAAGGCTATTTGCTGTCTTTCCGTGTTCTTTTGAGCGTGATTGGTCAATCTGAACGTCATCCAGAAATCTGACCAATGACAGTGCGCGCCTTCAATTTGAATTATACACCCGTTGTCGTTGGAGTTGCTCGTGGCTCGCGGGGACGCGACGCGATCGCGGCTTCTAATCTTCACGTCGGTCTATTAATGGCATTGCATGGACCATTTAAACCTGTTAAAATCTTATTTTGGACGAATTTTGATTGTGGGATGTCGACTGAGAACGAAAAAACATGAATACGAACAGACTAAGTTTCCAATGGCGGACGGCAGAAGGTAACGTAAATCCCTTTATATTTTTTCTACTGCTCATCAAGATATAACCTTAGTGCATTAAAGTCCAATGCTAATCGTGATTAACTTACATATTCTGTTTCTGTGTTTTGTTGTGTTGTAATATTGTTAAGATAGGGCTGGGTGTTGTGGCGATCTGATGATACTGACTATTGTTAGCGATTTTGCTGTAAACGTTAACATTATCTTTTTATATTGCGGAATGGGAATATAGTGTATATAACGCAGCACTGACTGTACTAAAAGTTTTTGACATTTTGACAAGGAAACATGAATGAATGTAGAATAATGAGTTGGACATGCATGTGTTAAAATAAGCCTCTCTCAGACAGCATGCGATCCCGAAATCAATTATCTTTCTGTAAAATGCACACAATTATCTCAGAAACCTTGTCATGTGAGGTATTCACTTGATTTAAACAGTCAGTTATGTCTTAAGTAAGTTAAACAGTTCAAATTAACGTGGGGAAACCCGGATGCGTGTCATTCTGTGCATCCGTTCTTAAAGGGGCTGCAGCTTTGTCATAATTTTAATAAAACAAAAGAATAGACAAGACCTTCTGCTTCTTTAAGAATCAAGTGATATTAATTAATTGAATATCATACAGTGAAGACTTTTAAAGCAGTATTATTCTGTAGCATTTTAATAAAATATCCATCAAAATAAATATATTGTGATATCGTTATTGTAAAATAAAATTTCTCATGTATGTATAATTATATGGTCATAATGCCCATCCCTACTGTCAGCTAGTTTTAAGATCAAGTTTGTCATAAAATGTAACAGAGCTTTGGAATGAGTAATCTGAGAACACTGTCATGTACACTTGTTCAACAGAGAGGACAGGAAACCACCATCCTTGGACTCTGAAGAATTACAGGAAAACCAGGATTTTGGATCTACTGTGAAGTTTTGTATGGACCTGGTGAGTATGTTTTGCAAGTCCATGTCCGTAAGTTGATAATTAATATTAGGCTAATGTTTTATCAAACAAATTAATATTCATTTGTGTGTGTGCATGTTTCTTGACCCCAGTATGATACTGAAGTTTTGGATCCATGATCCTGAAGAACTTTTACAGATGTTGACCCTGAATGTGTAAAAGGTAATCTTAAAAATTATTTTAATGTTCTCTGTTTTTTTCTGTAATATAGACGCATGCATTTTCTGTGAAGTTGCTTTGAAACAATATCAGGGTTTTTCCTACATTGAACATTTTTTGCCGGCCGCCAAAACAAATTTTTGTCCCGCCAAAGCCTTATTTGATGAGTTAGTGATTTATGAGTGATGTAGAACAGATGACTGCTGCACTTGAGTTAACTGAGTGACAGAGAGAAAGATCAGAGCTCCTCCCCCGCTCGCACGCTCTCTGTCTTCAAAATAAGCATTCTTAGCTTTCTAATGTTTCACATTTTACGTTAATCAAAATCAAAAGGTCGGAAGACCGAATCCATGTTGCACGTGGCGCTATCAGACGTCTTCCTTTAATTACCGCTGGGTGTGAAATGCGCTCAAAAAACATTGACTGATTCTCTGACCAGCTGCATAAAGCATACTTTAAATAAACAGGAAACAAATCCGATCCGGTTATGAAGTGTTTTCTGTGTGTTGACAAATCTTTCGCGATGTTCTAAAGACGGGATTCACACACAACGCATCTGCTAATGTCCGATTCACCACCTAATGACTCCTTTGAACGAATCATTTTAACGACTGGTTAGAACTGATCTGTCCAACACTGAACTCACAAATTAGTTTAATCATTTACTCAGAACAACACCTGAAATGAGAACACAAGTGTGCTTACCCACTTTAGCAAGAGTGGATAGTAAGAATTATTTTTAATTATCAACAGTCTTTCAGCTTATTTATGTGGACAATGTGTAGTAAAATAAATAGCCTAAAATCATTTAGTTTAGACTGGAGTGAGGTGAACCCAGAACAAATTTGTTGTTAGCTAGCTGATTGTATATGGCAGAAAATTGTATATGGCAGAAAATTAGGCTATTTGTTCATTTTTTTAATACTATTTTTTTATATTGATATGATTACCAAAACAATTATCAGTAAATAGTGTAAAAATGAGGAACAAAAACAAACATCAAGGTATCAAAATAAAATAAGCAAAAGTTACAAACTTTCTTTGAATTTATTTCAAATTTATTGTCAGTATTGCGCTTGCAGATCAAGTGGGTAGGGTATTTTTTTTTACCGTTTGTGTGTGTGTGTGTGTGTGTGTGTGTGTGTGTGTGTGTGTGTGTGTGTGTGTGTGTGTGTGTATGGATGACCATGTCTGTCAGCCACCACCGAAGACCATTTTTGACCCAGGAAAAACCCTGAATATGTATTGTGAAAAGCGCTATACAAATACATTTTAATTGAATTGTTTTACTTACTTTTATTGGCATTAACTATATATTATTAATGTATTATTTGGCAGGTCGCAAGATGTATTTTATTTTGTGAGACTTTGCTGAGGAAGTATTCTTTGGCTCAGTCTGAAAAGGCCAAGAAAAGAAACACTATGAAGAACATCACACAGAACCGTCAGAGAAAGAGACGGGTAAGTTAAGAAACCGGTTAAGCTTTTTCCCTCCAGAATGTTACTATACTCCTCTCTGAGTTTTAGTGGTTAATTTACTGTCATGTTTTGCAGTTGCTGGAGACCAGGTCCAGGGTTGCACAAACCAACACAGAACCTGTGGAAGATCGCAACTATAGACCTGATGAAGATGATGCTGTTGTTGATGGAAGGCCAGTGTGGATGGTTAGGCTAGCTACTACAAACCAGACTAGACTGACCCACGCTACGCATCACATCACCAGCCCATCACGGCAGTTTGAAAAAATGTTCAAAACTCAAACAACATTGTGTTAGAGTTGGTCACAATTATTTTATAATTATAATTTTAATATTCAATTGTTCCATTTTATATTGTCTTTATTCCTATGTTTATATACTTATACTTTTATTGGTTCCCATATATAGAACATTTACATATATTTTATATACACTTTTTAATTTATAGATTTCTTTGTCTCGTTTTATATTGTATACTTTGTATGTTTGTAACTTTTTAGATGTCCATGTTGCTTTTGATCTCCACGTTTTGTATTGTTCCTTTTACGTCGCCTTCCTTTAGAAACATTTTGTTCACTTATCTTTTCCCCCATTCATTTTAATGTATGTTTATAATGCTCGTTGTTCTTTTTATTTGGTTATATTGTTTACTTGGAATATTTATGTGTATTTTATATACACTTTTTTTGTCTTATAAATTTATTCTCATTTTATATTGTTTAATTTGTATATTTATTCTTTTCCTTTTTATGTTCACTGTGTATTTTATTCCTTTACATCTCTGTCTTTTAAATGCATTTTGTTCATTTTTTTCCCCTTTTTGTTTCTTTACCAATTCATTTTAATGTATATTTATGTTCTTTGGACTGTTTATATTTTTACATTTGTTCCTTTACATTTTCATCCCTTTTAAATACATTTAGTTCACTTGTTTTTGTTTCACCATTGTTTTAATGTTCGTTTATAATGCTGTTAAGAATGTTTTTTTTTTATTATACCTTTTTAATAAATATTTCAGACTTTCTCAAATTGTTTTGTGTGTATTTTTCTTTTAGGAGGGAGAGGGGATTATTTTTTATATATTAATGAGCAAAATCTGCATAGCTGGCCTATAACCAATCAAGTCCCTATGCGACAAAACCTAGCCCACCCTTAGCCTTAGAAGTAACCAATAAAGTCACTTGACTGGGTTTTCAATGCGTCCTGTCCTCCAATAGCAGTCTGGGTTTTGGGAGTGGTTTAAAAAAAACAACCAATCCAGTTTGAGATGAAGGACCAATAGGGGGTGGAAGGCAAAGCTGTTTAGAGGTGTGAAAATGTCTCCTGGGAAAAACTTGATGGGATTATTTGCCATGGCAACAAATGGCTGTAGCATGGGAGTATACGGGCACAACATACATCCGATTTGGTACCATTTCGGATGAATACGGACATATACGGATCCATGGAATTTGACCTATCCGGCCAGTATACTCCTGGATTCTTCCGAATTTCAGCAGTGTATACAGGAGTATCCTGGTCCGGATACACCTTTTTTCATGCAGTGGTACTTACCAACACGGTCATCATTTCTGAGAGAAATAGTAAAGGTGAATGCATATACGAACAAGTTCTCCGTTTAGGATTAGAACAAACTCAACCCAAGCGCCTTTGATGACGTGGATGATTACGTTACTGTTGATCATCTGTCCATCATCGTCTAAAGCCCGCCCTGACAATTTCATTGGTCCGAACAGTTTCTGTTCGGGCATAATTACTTCTCTACCGATCAAGTCCAGACCGAACTGCCCGAGTAAAAATTTTGTGGGCGGGGCTAAGTTCGGCTGGCATCCAGGCTAGAAAGATACTAGCCTGACCCTAATAGCATGCAGACGCGCTAGCCTAGCTCGCTTGCTTATGTTGATAGTTGCACAATTAAACCGGTTAACATTAACAATTAAACAACATCTCATAACAAGGATATAACTAGTTAAAAAATTACTTGTAAATTACTTAGGTTATACTTACCGCTCCCCTGTCGTTGCCAGAAGCCATTTTGAGGTCTCAACTAACTCCACCGCGCTAGCCACATGCATATCGCGCTGTGTGAACGCGTTCATGTGATTGGCTTATAAATAAACAATCCCCCACGTGGGGTGCGTTCTTGTGATTGGCTAAAACAAGGGAGATATCTGATTGGTTGCTGATCATCCCTGTTTAAAAAAAGGCATTCGTGTGTTGAGCCAAGTCAGGGGAGTCTCAAATTTCACACACAAAGGCAGTGAAGTTCACAGACCGCAAGCAGTTTGTAAACTAAGATATATTTGTGTGTGCATCAGAAACACATTTGAATCTTGAGTGCATTTGTAAATTTTCTTTACATTTATGAATTGTGTATGTATTTATGAATTTTGTGTGCATTTCTGAATTGTGTATGCATTTGTGAATCTTCTGTGCTTTTTAAATTTGGTGTGTGCATTTGTTAATTTTGTGTGCATTTGTGTATCCTGTGTGTGTATTTATGAATCATGTGTGTGCATGTATGAATACTGTGTGTGCATATGTGAATGTAGTGTGTGCATTTATCTTTATTGAGACTCTTCTAGCTCCATAGGTGAGGGGTAAGATGTATATAAGGAAGCCCGCACTGGATGAGGCTGTCCTTCTCTGCAGAAACTTTGTCTGTCTGTATGTGAATGGCCTTGCAAGAATAAAATACTTTGAAGACAATTGGGTTTGGTTTTCATTACAATCTCGCCACTAAAGAGTTAAACATTTTATTCACAAGAGACCTCGCGTTTATTAATGCCATCATGACCGAGATGATGTTATCAATTTGTGAAAACTCTAAACACCTTGGGGCACATCTGTGCTCGAAGATTACTAGGATTAACTCTGTTTCGATGATACAAATGCCGCCATACTCTCAGAATTGCTGGAAGCAAGTCATTCGGCTCGACAGGTACCAGCCACAAACGGTACAGGTACTCTTCCACAGGCACGTGATAATCCACACGTGACATAAAGAGGTCCCTTAAAGGGTTAGTTCACCCAAAAATGAAAATTCTGTCATTAATTACTCACCGTCATGTCGTTGGACACCCGTAATACCTCCGTTCATATTCGGAACACAAATGAAGATATTTTAGTGTAAAGCTGATGGCTGAGAAAGGCTTCAGATAGGCCTCCATTGGCATTCAGTACATTGACACTTCCAAGATCCATAAAAGGCACTTAAAACGTCGTTACAAAGTCCATCTCACCACAGTGGCTCTACAATAATCTTACGATGCGACGACAATAGTTTTTGTGCGCAAAAAAAAATCAAAATAACACCTTTATCCAGCTTGTTATTGTCTTCCGTGTGTGCCTCCACGACGCATGCATGAGAATATGACGTAGCGCCGGGGTTCGGGAATCCATGAAATGCTCACTTAAGCCCGATTATGAGAACTACGCCGAGACCTAAAGCACGATCAATGTAGAATCCAACAGCTTAGACACGCGCGTCTTCCTCTGCTTGTAAACAAATCGCTTCTGGGTCATGTGTCCGAACGCCGGATCTGCGTCATATTCTCACGCATGCGTCGTGGAGGCACACACGGAAGGCAATAACAAGCTGGATAAAGGCGTTATTTTGATTTTTTTTTTGCGCACAAAAACTATTGTCGTCGCATCGTAAAATTATTGTAGAGCCACTGTGGTGAGATGGACTTTGTAACGACGTTTAAAGTGCCTTTTATGGATCTTGCCAATGGAGGCCTATCTGAAGCCTTTCACAGCCATCAGCTTTCAACAAAAATATCTTCATTTGTGTTCCGAATATGAACGGAGGTCTTACGGGTGTCGAACGACATGAGGGTGAGTAATTAATGACAGAATTTTCATTTTTGGGTGAACTAACCCTTTAAGTGGCCCAGTATCTTTTATGCCCTGTTTACACTATTAAGATGCATTTTGTGGATGATGCTAAATACAGGTGTAAACATCTACAACAGTTGAGCTTGCCCACTTTCGACCACTTCCAGAGGTATTGAAAACGCATTCCACCTGGTTTGCTTTTGTAGAGTAGACGCTCATGTGGTCAAATGCAATTGAACAGCCACAAAAGACCGGATACTCTCCACCCATTAGATCGGAAGTTCTGAAAAAGCCTATACATTTACCTGCTCAGAAATCAGGACAGAAGTGGTCAAAAGTGGAAAAAGAGACGGATTAAAACACCAGGTGCAAACAGATCTGTCTCCCTCATCTACTTGTGATCGGATCACCGAAACACATCTTAATACCAGGTGTAAACATAGCCTTTGATTAAATCAAAACTCCTCGTTAAAGACATCAAAGACATCTGAATGCTAATACGAGTTTGACAATCGTACCAGAACATGGAGTTAACATTTGGCAAAACAGCACCAAGAACAGACCAAGAGCTGAACAGGTACAAAATGAATATATAGCCCAAGCACGCTGACGCCATCATATATCAACAAAGTAAACAAGTGAAACTAAGCTGAAACCATAGAAACATGATTAGTAACTATAGACACTCATAGACAAGAAATGTGAACTAAAACAAAAGAACAGAAAATATATCCAAGAGGAGAAACGTGGACAAAGGAGAAATGTGACAAAAGCAAAGGAGATGGTCAGGATTGGTAGCCTGGTCTTACCAGACTCTCGTACATTTCATTTGTACAGAGAGTCTGGTCACTCTCCATTGACAAGCGTTTACTTCCTTGAAGGCGGGTACTCTGGGCAGATCCAAGTTTTAAACTTCAACAGAGTCACTCTGGATCTGCCATAACCAATCGCGAACGTTTGGTCGTGATGTATGTCATGCACCGTTCGCCTCTGTTTCTCACATGAAAATACGTAAAAATAACGGTGATAAAACCTCAAACTTGTGCATTCGGATGGTGATTTATTCACGGTGGAGGGGAGAGTTGTGATCGGGAACGCGCTGCTCACATGGTCCGTAACATGATTGTATGCTGTAAATAAAATGTCATATGCTTGGTATGATAAGAACAAATGCTGCCGTAAATAACGGCCAAATTAAAAGGTTTACGTGCTTTTCTTCTTTTTATTTTTTGTGATTAAATTAGATTAGATTAGATTAGATTCAACTTTATTGTCATTACACAAGTACAAGTACAAGGCAACGAAATGCAGTTTAGGTCTAACCAGAAGTGCAATAGCAGCAAGTGCAGGATATACAATGGATGCGTAAGTGCAGGACATGGATATGTACTGAATATATATAAATATGTATAAATAGAGAGTTGTCTTACTATAAACAGAACTGAATTTACAGGTGAATATGTACAGTGAATAAATATACAGATGGCTATTACTATAAACTGAATTTACAGGGGAATATGTACTATGAATATAATATACAGATGGCTATTACTATAAACAGAATTTTACAGATAGAGGTATACAATAATATATTAGGCTAATATGAGGAATATAGCAGTGGATTAGGGTAGTGCAATAAATTATGGACAGAGCCATCCGGAAAAAAAAAAAGTGTAAAGTGCAGTGGAAAGTGGTTGTATATTACAGTTAGAAGTACGGTGCAAAATGCAAATGTAAACATTGGTACTATAAATACAGTCGGCAGTGCAAATGAGCATAATCCAGTTAAGATATGGCAGTGCAAGATGCATATGTAAACAGTTGTTACTGTGATAAACAGTCGGTAGTGCAAATAACAAAGTGAAGGTGGATGTGAGGTAGGAGAGTTAGCAGTTTATGAGGGAAGTGGATCAACGGGGGTTTGAGTTCAATAAAGAGACAGCTCTGGGGAAAAAACTGTTCTTAAGTCTGCTGGTCCTGGTCCGGTGGATCCTGAAACGCCTGCCGGAGGGCAGGAGAGAAAACAGTCTGTGGGCTGGGTGAGAGGAGTCCTTGAGGATGCTGGAGCTCGATGCAGACAGCGTTTCCTCTGGATGTGCTCGATGGCAGGCAGTGGAGTCCCTGTGATGCGCTGGGCAGTTTTCACCACCCGCTGCAGTGCCTTGCGCTCTGCAACAGAGCAGCTCCCATACCACACTGCGACACAGTTGGTCAGGATGCTTTCTATTGCGCAGCGATAGAAGTTCACCAGGATAGCCGAGGAGAGCTGATTCTTCCTCAGTGTCCTCAGGAAGAAGAGGCGCTGGTGAGCCTTCTTGACCAGGCTGGAGGTGTTGGTCGTCCACGACATGTCCGCCGAGATGTGGGTCCCCAGGAACTTGAAACTGGAGACACGCTCAACAGCCATTCCATTGATGTGGATGGTGTCGTGTGTGCCTCTTGACTCTTTCCTGAAGTCCACGATGAGCTCCTTCGTTTTGGTGGTGTTGAGGTGGTGTTGTGGCCAGGTGCTGGATCTCCGCCCTGTAGGCAGTCTCATCGTTGTTGCTGATGAGCCCAATCACCGTAGTGTCGTCCGCAAACTTGACGATGGAATTAGATCCATACACAGGCTTGCAGTCGGAGGTGAAGAGGGAGTAGAGAAACGGACTTAGCACACAGCCCTGTGGTACGCCAGTGTTGAGAGTGATGGACGTGGAGCAGGTGGATCCTGATCGAACATTCTGGGGTCTGTCAGTTAGGAAGTCCAAAATCCAGTTACACATTGAAGTGTTGATGCCCAGGTCTCCAAGTTTGGCTATTAACTTGGATGGGATGACAGTGTTGAATGCTGAGCTGAAGTCAACAAACAGCATACGTGCGTAAGTGTTTTTATTGTCCAGGTGAGTGAGCACAGAGTGGAGTGCCATGAAAACGGCATCCTCTGTGCTCCTATTGCTGCGGTAGGCAAACTGGTGTGAGTCCAATGTGGATGGTAGAGAGTCTTTTAGGTGCTCCAGGACCAGCCGCTCAAAGCACTTCATGACGATGGGTGTGAGTGCTACGGGGCGGTAGTCATTAGGGCACCTCGGGCTAGAGCTTTTCGGCACTGGCACAATGGAAGTGCGTTTAAAGCATGTCGGTACAGCTGCTTGGGCAAGAGACAGGTTGAAAATGTCTGTAAAAACCCCAGCGAGCTGCTCCGCACATGCCCTGAGCACACGTCCAGGGATGTTGTCTGGTCCAGCAGCCTTGTGCGCGCTGATCCGGCTCAGTGACTTGCAGACATCTGTGGAGGAGAGTGTGATTGGTGGGTGGTCAGCTGAGGGTTTGAGCTTGGTGGCAGTTTCTCTGTTGTCTCTTTCAAAACGAGCATAAAAGTAATTTAGCTCGTTCAGGAAGTTGACATCAGTGGCTGCGGGGGTGGAGTGGGGGGGTTTGTAGTCACTGATGGCCTGAATGCCCTGCCACATGCGTCGAGGGTCAGAGTTGGAAAAGTGACCCTCTATCTTTAGCTTGTAGCAGTGCTTGGCCTTTTTGATGCCCCTCTTCAGGTTAGCTCTGGATGTACTGTAGGCTTGTGCATCTCCTGATCTGAAGGCAGTATTGCGTGACTTCAGCAGGAGTCGAACTTCCCTGTTCATCCAAGGCTTCTGATTTGGGTATGTGGTGATCTGTTTCTGGGTTGTAACACTGTCGATGGTGGTATTGATATGATCCAATACAGAGGAAGTGAATGAGTCAATGTCCGTGTGAGCGCCACTGGTGGCTTGAGAAGCAAACATACTCCAGTCTGTGTTTAGAAACCTTTCCTGGAGTGTGAAGTCTGCCCCCGCAGGCCACACCTTGATGGTCTTCACTGATGGTTTCACACGGTTGATGAGGGGTGAATATTTGGGTGATAGAAACAAAGAGAGGTGATCTGACTGTCCCAGGTGGGGGAGGGGTGTTGCAACGTAAGCTCCCGCCATGTTTGTGTAAACATGGTCTAAGGTTTTGTTTCCTCTGGTGTGGCAGGAAACATGCTGGTGAAACTTGGGTAGCACTGACTTTAGGTTTGAATGATTAAAGTCACCTGCAACAATAAACGCAGCTTCTGGGTGATCAGTCTGTTGTTTACTGATGGCTGCGTGAAGTTCTTTCATAGCAAGCTTGGCATCAGCATCCGGAGGAATATAGGCCGCAGTGATAATAGTGGAGGTGAACTCCCGCGGTAGATAAAACGGTCTACATTTAACCATGAGAAACTCCAGGTTAGCTGAACAATGACTCCCAACAATAGCAGAGTTTGTGCACCAAGCTTTGTTAATATAAATGCACAATCCACCCCCTCTGCTCTTCCCGGAGCCATCTAGTGTTCTATCCGCCCGGAGTGTGTGGCGTCCCGCTAGCTCAATAGTGGTGTCCGGTATTCCGCTGTTTAACCAGGTTTCCGTGAAGATTAGGACGTTACAGTTCCAAAGTTTCTTACTGTGTGTAATGCTGAGTCGAATCTCCTCCATTTTGTTCACTAGCGATCGTACATTGGCAAGGAAAATGCTGGGTAAAGAGAGCCGGTAAGGAGTTAGCCTTAGCTTAGCTCTTAGACCTCCACGCTTACCTCGCCTTTGTTTACGATCACAGCGCCGCCTTCTAGCACTTCCGCCCGGCCGGGCAGAGCGCATCGTCTCGGGCGTCCTAGCGATCTCAGGAAGGAGTTGAAGATTGTCCATAAAACTGTCGGAAATTCGCAAACCAATATCCAAAAGCTCACAACGGGTGTACGATGTAAAAGCACAACTGTTCTGTACGAACAGACCCGAGATGAACAAGAAAAATACCGCAAAATTGCAGAATCTGGAGAGACGCTGAGCCTCGCGATCTACTCGCGCCGCCATCTTGGTCACAAATATATTGCTCTTGAAAATACTTGCCAGCATTTAAAGAAATACAAGTCTAGAAATGCATCCAAATTACAGCGCAACCGTACGGTGCTCTGCAGGGGTCAAAAAGGACATAAACAGTGAATTCTGAAGTGATATCTTCTTGAAAACTCAGAGATATGGATTCAGACAGCAATTAAATTACCACACGAACCAGTGTTTGTCTAAAACAGTGGGTAATTTGGCCAGGGATATTTACACGGGTGGTGGGAAACAGACGGCAATAAAATCACTGACTAGCCCCTGTAAATGATGACAATACCTTCTCTCTGGTGTGAGTTTTTACATGATATTCATCGTTTTTCTTGTATGTGAAACTCATTCCACACTGACGACATCTAAAACAGTTCTTAAGTGAATCCTCATGTGGTAATTAAGGTTATTTTTATATCTGAAACTCTTTCCACACTGTTCACATATGAATGGGCTTTCTGCAGTGTGAATTCTCATGTGGTAATTAAGGGTTATTTTACGTCTGAAACCCTTTCCGCACTGATCACATGTAAATGGATTGTGTCCAGTGTGAATATTCATGTGTTCCCTGAGGCTTAATTCCCGTGTGAAGCCATTCCCACACAGAGTGCAGGTGTAAGGCTTCTCTCCAGTGTGAGCTCTCATGTGCCTTTTAAGGTTTCCTTTTTTAGTGAAACTCTTTCCACACTGTTGGCAGGCTAAAAGGCTCTCTCCAGTGTGAGCTCTCATGTGCCTTTTAAGGTTTCCTTTTTTAGTGAAACTCCTTCCACACTGTTGGCAGGCGAAAAGGCTCTCTCCAGTGTGAACGCTCATGTGCCTTTTAAGGTTTCCTTTTTGAGTGAAACTCTTTCCACACTGTTGGCAGGTGTAAGGCTTCTCTCCAGTGTGAACTCTCATGTGGGCTATAAGGCTTCCTGTTTGAGTGAAAGTCTTTCCACACTGTTGGCAGGTGAAATAACTTATTTTTGTCTTTTGAGATCTTTTTTGTGAGGGAGTCTTTTTAACCCATGTCGATCTTTTTCCAGTCATGAAATCATGATATGTATCATAATGGTCTTTCTCTTCCCTTTCAATGAGATGATGACTCGTCACTTTCAGTGCCATCAGATCTAGTGGGAAAAAAACATACATAAAACAAGTTAGACATTTAAAGCATCATAACCAGACAACATGTATGTTATATACCTTATTATATCCTATGGATCAGGGGTGGGCAGCTTTGGTCCTGGAGGGCCACTGTCATGCAACGTAAAGTTTCATCCCTAATCAAAGTCGCCTGTGATCAGTCAGCTGAACAAATTCTTGAACTCAAACGGATACTTTGACAATTTTCAATCTGGTTTCCGACCGCATCACAGCACAGAGACAGCGCTCATAAAAATTATAAATGATATTCGCCTCAATACAGATACAGGCAAAACATCAATTCTGGTACTACTCGACCTCAGTGCTGCATTCGACACTGTTAACCACAAAATACTTCTTGACAGGCTAGAAAATTGGGTTGGGCTTTCTGGAATGGTCCTCAAATGGTTCAGGTCATACTTAGAAGGGAGAGGTTATTATGTGAGTATAGGTGACCATAAGTCTGAGTGGACATCCATGACATGCGGAGTCCCACAAGGGTCAATTCTTGCACCACTACTATTCAACCTGTATATGCTGCCACTCAGCCAAATAATGAAAAATAACAAAATGGCTTACCACAGCTATGCTGACGACACCCAGATCTACTTAGCCCTATCACCTAATGACTACAGCCCCATTGACTCTCTATGTAAATGCATTGATGAAGTTAACAGTTGGATGTGCCAAAACTTTCTTCAGTTAAACAAAGACAAAACTGAAATTACTACATTTGGAAACAAAGATGAAATTCTCAAGGTGAATGCATATCTTGAGGCTAAAGGCCTGAAATCAAAAAATCAAGTCAGGAATCTTGGTGTGATTTTGGAGTCAGACCTGAGTTTCAGTAGTCATGTCAAAGCAATAACTAAATCCGCTTACTATCATCTCAAAAACATATCAAGAATTAGATGCTTTGTTTCCAGGCAAGACTTAGAGAAACTCGTTCATGCTTTTATTACCAGTAGGGTGGACTATTGTAATGGTCTCCTCACCGGCCTTCCCAAAAAGACCATTAGAAAGCTGCAGCTCATACAGAACACTGCTGCCAGGATCCTGAGCAGAACCAGAAAATATGACCATATCACACCAGTCCTCAGATCTTTACACTGGCTTCCAGTTACATTTAGGATCGATTTTAAAGTGCTATTACTTGTATATAAATCACTCAATGACCTAGGACCTCAATACATTGCAGATATGCTGATTAAATACAAACCCAACAGATCACTCAGATCGTCAGGATCAAGTCAGTTAGAAATACCAAGGGTTCACTCAAAGCAAGGAGAGTCTGCTTTTAGCTATTATGCCAGCCGTAGCTGGAACCAGCTTCCTGAACAGATCAGATGTGCTCCAACAGTAGCCACTTTCAAATCCAGACTCAAAACACATCTGTTCAGCTGTGCATTTACTGAATGAGCACTGTGCCACTGTACATGCTTTGTCCAAACTGCTTGCATTTTAATTTATATGCTTAAATTTAACCCTGTTTTTATTTTTTATTTTTAATTATACTCTTTATTTTTATCTTTCAATGTTTTATATATATTTTTATTGTATTCACTTATAACTATTTTAACTTCATTTCTGTGTAAAGCACTTTGAATTGCCACTGTGTATGAAATGTGCTATACAAATAAACTTGCCTTGCCTTGCCTTGCCTTGCCTGCCTTTAATTTTCAAGCAGTCCTGAAGCCTTGGGGCTAAATTTTGGGGTTGGGTTAAATTTTGCTGGTGTGTTGGATCATGGATAAGGCTAAAGACTGCTGAATAGTGGCCCTCCAGGACCAGAGTTGCCCATCCCGTCTACAGATCTTACACTCAATACACTAGTGGCTTTCAAAGTTGGTCCTAGGGACCCACCACTGCACATTTTGTAAGTCTCCCTTATTATCACATATGGTTAAGGTCATCAGATCGTTAACAATCAGTGGATCGTTAATCAGCACAAGGATCTCGATCACACGACACCATTACTACACAGCGCTGGGAGATCCAGTGAAGAAAAGGTTTGAATTTGCAGCAGTGAAGAAAGCTTTTGAATTCACCGCTGTATTAAAGGGTAACTAAACCCTAAACCAACTTTTTTTTAGTTAATGATCTGCAAGACTGGGGCTTTATTAATGCTGTTCATTGATTCGAGTAAATGTTTTGACATTTGGGTATAAAGTGTTTTAATTCTATAATATACACTCAGCTAAAGGATTATTAGGAACACTATACTAATACTGTGTTTGACCCCCTTTTGCCTTCAGAACTGCCTTAATTCTACGTGACATTGATTCAACAAGGTGCTGAAAGCATTCTTTAGAAATGTTGGCCCATATTGATAGGATAGCATCTTGCAGTTGATGGAGATTTGTGGGCTGCACATCCAGGGCACGAAGCTCCCGTTCCACCACATCCCAAAGATGCTCTATTGGGTTGAGATCTGGTGACTGTGGGGGCCATTTTAGTCCAGTGAACTCATTGTCATGTTCAAGAAACCAATTTGAAATGATTGGAGCTTTGTGACGATGCATTGTCCTGCTGGAAGTAGCCATCAGAGGATGGGGACATGGTGCTCATAAAGGGATGGACATGGGCAGAAACAATGCTCAGGTAGGCCGTGGCATTTAAACCATGCCCAATTGGCACTAAGGGGCCTAAAGTGTGCCAAGAAAACATCCCCCACACCATTACACCACCACCACCAGCCTGCACAGTGGTAACAAGGCATGATGGATCCATGTTCTCATTCTGTTTACGCCAAATTCTGACTCTACCATCTGAATGTCTCAACAGAAATTCAGACTCATCAGACCAGGCTACATTTTTCCAGTCTTCAACTGTCCAATTTTGGTGAGCTTGTGCAAATTGTCGCCTCTTTTTCCTCTTTGTAGTGGAGATGAGTGGTACCCGGTGGGGTCTTCTGCTGTTGTAGCCCATCCGCCTCAAGGTTGTGTGTGTTGTGGCTTCACAAATGCTTTGCTGCAGACCTCGGTTGTAACGAGTGGTTATTTCAGTCAAAGTTGCTCTTTTATCAGCTTGAATCAGTCGGCCCATGACCTCTGACCTCTAGCATCAACAAGGCATTTTCACCCACAGGACTGCCGCATACTGGATGTTTTTCACACCATTCTTTGTAAACCCTAGAAATGGTTGTGCGTGAAAATCCCAGTAACTGAACAGATTGTGAAATACTCAGACCGGCCCATCTGGCACCAACAACCATGCCATGCTCAAAATTGCTTAAATCACCTTTCTTTCCCATTCCGACATTCAGTGTGGAGTTCAGGAGATTGTCTTGACCAGGAACACACCCCTAAATGCATTGAAGCAACTGCCATGTGATTGGTTGATTAGATAATTGCATTAATGAGAAATTGAACAGGTGTTCCTAATAATCCTTTAGGTGAGTGTATGGTGTAAAACCGTGCTGCCCTCTTAAGGTTGAACGGTGGCTACTGCGGTTGAATTTTCCTATTGGACGTTGTAGGTCATCGTGACGTATGATGGTTCTTCCAACGGCTCACTACCCATGCTCCTGGCACAAGCTCACCATGCCCTCAGAAATGTTTCCCCCAATCACATGATGAGAACGGCTTCACTCCAGTATGAACTGTCATGTTACATGAAGTAGAAACATTATGAATGAAACTCACTTGACACTGGCTTTAACATTGTAATGAAGAAAATGCGGTTAAATAATGCAGTTGTCAGTACACGTCAGGCTTTTCTTGCGATATTACTGCCGCCCGTCATGTGTACAGAAGATCATTTTCATATATGAGACGCATTTTCAAACCCTGACACGCAAGTGGTTGCCCTGGTAATGAAAAACAATACCATAACGTGGTGGCATAGGCTATATAGTCTGAGTAAATCTGTTTATAAAAGGCTATTAGGTTTGAACTTATTGGTCCTGCGCTGCTTATTGATTCAGTTAATTTGAATGAAAATACATTGTATGTATATCAGATATCTGATCTATTTTAGTGGCATTCAGTATAAGGATTTGACCTTTCATAGATTAGGTCAGTAAGGCTCTGGGTCTGTGTCTACAGACAATTCACCCTCCTCCACTTCAGGTGAAGGTGCGGGGGAATGACCGCTCTGTTGCAAAGCTACTGGTGTCACTCCAGTCATTCTCCATCTTTGCGACTCACGAGTCAGACAGCTGTCAATCAATCTGTCACTGCGGGTCTCAGGTGCACACCCTGCCCACTTTTCCAGCATTTTTCAAATATTGCCAGTGGGTGGAGTTAAGCGCTGAGCTGGGGTTTAGTTACCCTTTAAAACATTGCTGCAAGATCTAGTGCAGGATGACCATAGATATCAAACTTGGAAACCAGGAGAAACATTTTGCTATGAAGGTTATAGAAGGTGTTTCAGTCCACAAATCACCAACATTCACAATGGATTTAATATAAGGTAAGGCTAACTGTAACCATGGTATCGTGGCAGAAATACTCAAATTTCAGGGTTTTTAGAGTGAAATTTAAGAAGCACTTTTCAAGGACTTCCAATTGCTTCACAATTTTTTCAGCACTTTAAAGCTATAAAATGTTTTTACGGACATTTTTAACCTGTCCCTCTCCCTGTCTGTGGTCCCCACATGCTTCAAATGTCCAACATTGTGCCTGTACCGAAACAATCAAAAATCATCTGCTTAAACGACTGGTGTCCTGTTGCTCTGACCCCCATCATCAGCAAATGCTTTGAGAGACTAATCAGAAACTACATCTGCTCTGTTCTCCCTCCCTCACTGGACCCACTGCAGTTTGCATACCGAAAAAAAAACGCTCCACTGATGATGCCATTTCATCTATAATACACACTGCTCTCTCCCACCTGGAAAATAGGAACACATATGTGAGAATGCTGTTTGTAGACTACAGCTCAGCATTCAACACCATTGTGTCCTCCAAACTTGACGAGAAACTCCGGGCTCTAGGCTTAAACAGCTTGTTATGCAGCTGGATCCTGGACTTCCTGTCAAACAGACGCCAGGTGGTCAGAATGGGCAGTAACATCTCCTCATCACTGACCTCAGGGCTGTGTTCTCAGCCCACTCCTGTACTCCTTGTAAACACATGACTGTGTGGCAACCCACAGCTCCAATACCATCATCAAGTTTGCTGACGATACGACGGCGGTAGGTCTCATCACTGACAATGATGAAACAGCCTACAGAGAGGAGGTGCACACTCTGACACGATGATGTCAGGAGCACAACCTCTCCCTCAACATCAGCAAGACCAAGGAGCTGGTGGTCGACTTCAGAGAGAAGCAAACGAACTTCAGGGAGAACAACTAGTCTGTGAGTACTGTTTTCACTTTGTCATTTGATCTGTAGTTCAGCTGTTAGTCAGAACGTTGTCTGTGTGGTGTATTTGGCTGTCTGTTTGTTGGTAGTCTCGTTTGTTAATCACGTGACCTCGTGCGAGCCCAACGCGTTTCACTGGGAGTAGCCAGCTGTATTCAATAACGACAATTAACGTGAGTATAAATTGAGCGGTTCTCCGCGGCAGCAGAACCGGCAGCCCTCGTGTGAAGCCCTCATGGTGTGAAGACCGAGGAGTGTAAAGACCATTCGACTCTACTCTGCGCGACTCCACTCGAGCAAGGACACCTACAAGGCACTTGAGTATAGCTTTCCTTCTACTTTGTCCACTTTTGTATTTTGCTTGTTATTATCTGTTTGTTTCTCTGACCTGTATTCACTATGTGCTTCCAAATCGCTACTATTACCTAATACACCCGTAAGTCACGCTCATCACGTTCTAGACACCGTAATCCTAATAATCTGCGCAGTGTACCTATTTCCTCTACTACATTAATGTCCATTCCAATTGGTCTGTGGAACTGCCAGTCTGCTGTAAACAAAGCAGACTTTATTTCATCTTTTTCCACTCATTCACATCTCAGTCTCATGGCTCTAACTGAAACCTGGATCAAACCAGAAGACACTGCCACTCCTGCAGCGCTCTCAAATAATTTCACTTTCTCAGAAACCCCTCGCCCGGTTGGGAGGGGTGGAGGTACTGGTTTGCTCATCTCAAATGATTGGAAATTTGAGCCCATTACATCTCTATCTGGAAACTGCTCATTTGAATCACACTCAATCACTATCACTCATCCTGCTAAAATCCATGTTGTAGTTATTTATCGCCCTCCAGGTCAACTGGGTAACTTCTTAGAGGAATTGATATTTTCCTCTCTCACTTCCCTGAGGATGGCACTCCTCTGGTACTGCTTGGTGACTTCAACATCCACCTTGATAAACCCCAGGCTGCCGACTTCACCACTCTTCTGACCTCATTTGACCTCATGCGAGTATCTACTACAGCTACTCACAAATCAGGTAACCATCTGGACCTGATCTACACACGCTACTGCTCCACAGACAACACTTTAGTTAGTCCACTGCACACCTCAGATCACTTTCTCATCACTCTTAACCTCATACTGACTCCGGACACAACATGCACTCCTCCACAGATCACCTTTCGGCGTAATCTACGCTCGCTTTCTCCCTCCCGTCTATCCACTATGGTTTCATCCTCACTCCCTCCACCTGCTCAGTTCTCAGCACTAGACACTAACAGTGCTACTGACACTCTTTGCTCCACTCTAACATCTTGCTTAGACAACTTCTGTCCCCTTTCATCCAGGCCAGCCCGCACCACCCCCTCTGCCCCCTGGCTGTCTGATGTTCTCTGCGAACATCGCGCTGGACTCCGGGCGGCAGAGAGGAAGTGGCGCTAAACTAAAAACGCTACAGACCTAACCCTGTATCAGTCTCTTCTTGCTTCTTTCTCTGCTAATGTCTCCACTGCTAAAACTACATCCTACCACAACAAAATCAACAACTGCTCTGACTCTCGTGCAAGATGGGCATCTCAGGAACTGCTCTCCAGTGGTTCAAGTCTTACCTCTCAGGTAGGTCCTTCAGGGTGTCATGGAGAGGTGAAGTGTCTAAGT